>ML105484.1:93014-257356 GCA_003697995.1 Taxidea taxus jeffersonii | reverse complement strand
GCGCGCACCGCGGCCCGCGGACCTGCCCCGCGCTCGCGCGCCCACAGCGAGGGGCCGGACACGCCGCTGCCGCCCCGCGCCGCTCGCCCGCCCGCGGCCCCCTCCCCCGCCGCTTCCTCTCCTCTCCCAGCCCCTTCCCCCCACGTGTGGGTGACGTCAAAATTCCGCGAAAAAGCCGCGTGGTGGCTCCCCGAGCGGAGGCGCGATTCCGCCGCCCAGCGGCCCCCTCCCGGGCGCGCCGGGGGAGGGAGAGGCCCCGAGACGGCTGGTTCCTGTTCCTCCAGGGAGGCCGGGCCCCGCCGACGCCGCGGGCCAGGCGCCCCCCGCCCCAAATCTTATTGGAAAATTCACTTTTATAAACCTAATGCATTTCCAGAGCTATTTTCGGCCTCGTGAGGCGTGCCCTGCAGCTGAATCAGACAGGAAGAGGGGGAAGTTCGGGTCTTTTAATTTTTTTCCAAGGGAGGGGAGTGAGAGGCTAGGTGGGTGAGCAGACGGCAGGCGCAAGCCTTCCTGACCCACGCCTATCGCATCTGCTGCCTCAGGCACACAGCCCCGGGCCGGGCTGAGACACCCCGAAAGGGCGGCGTAAATGCTCAGGCCGGGCCCGACGCTGCCCCCCACTGGATCCCGAGCGCCCCAGAGAGGCGACTGGGGCGGGCGGGCGGCGACTGGGTCCCGGAAACGTATTCACACCTGGAGTCCCAGGGCTCCAGCCTTGGGAAGCCTTCCTTCGGCTCGTCCCTACCCACCTTCCTTGCCCTTGTGCCCTCCGTCCCGACCTGTCCTTTTCCTTTCGCACGTTCTTCCAGTTCGCTTTCACTCCCTCCCTGTGACCCCCCTCCCCCTCATTTCTCTTTCTGTACTTTCTCTAGGTCTTTTTGGTGTCCCGGGAGCCGGGAGCTGAGACTAGGACATTTGCCACTTACTTTTAACTAACCGTCGGGTTTTTGGATTTCATCGTCAGATCATCCCTCAGTGGAGAAACACAGACACATAGTTTGAAGGACTTAGGGGGAGGGCGATGGTCCCCATTCCCCAGGCTGAACTCCCCTCCCCCCACCCGGCCGGAGCGCCCCTACACTGAGGCAGCTGGGCTCGAACTCGCGCGCCACTATAGCTTTGAGCCGACAACGTAATCACCTGGCCCGCCGGCATCTGCCAGGTGAGCTTGGGAGCATGTGTGCTTAGCGTTTGCAGGTTCCTGCAGAAATGTGCCTATAAACACCCAACACCCGGCTGCACCCTACACCTACAGGGTTTTGTACACTTTCCAACCGAAACTCCAAAACGCGGGGAATAGGGGGTGGGGAGCCGGCACAGAAGGGAATAAAAGTCCAATAAAACTTACGTTCATAAAGTTTATCATTGATTCTATAAAGGACAGGATTTTTTTTTTTCCTGAGGGTGAAAAGGGGATAAGGAAGAACCAACACTATTTTTTTTTTCCTTTTTTCCCCGCAGTGACCAGTTTTGACTTCAAAGTCAGAGCACAGGAGATTGGGTTTTTCTCCAAACCTGAGTCTATACTCAAAGAAAATGCGCACGTTTGCCCAGAAGGCAACGTGCCTGTTCCCGCGTGCTAGGCGCAGTGCTTTTTAACAAGCAAAATTAAGATCTTAACACATGGTCGGAGTGGCGACCAAAAGGGAAAAGTCAGTTTCCAGTCCAAGCCTCCCCGAGACATTCCTGCCAACCTCCGCACCCTCTCACGCCCCACCCCGTGCGTTGGAGACTGAAACCCGACTGGGGGACTGACTCGATGCGAGGTTAAGGTTCGGGAACACTCCGTAATAGGAAGGGGAAGTGAATGGGGGAACTTGAAGAGGCTAGCCTGCCACGCGGGAAGCGTCCGCACTCGTGGGTCTAGGTGAATGAAGAGGCCACGGGGAGAGGGGGCATCCGCTCGCGCCCCTCTGTGCCCCTCCTCTCCGCGACTACTGCTCCCCCACTCCCGCGCCCCGCCGGAATTTCTCCGGGAAGCCAGACAGGAGTAGGGGTGGGGGTACAGGGGAGGGAAGGGGCGAGAGGGCCCTCGGCTCGCTTCTGAGATTTGAGACGTCGCCACCCAGGCTCTCTCCCCAGGGTGGGCCAGGCCGGGAGGACGACCACCCGCCTCTTCCCCTCCCCCTTCCCCCCCACTTTAGGAGCCCAGGACTGGGGATGCTTTCCCTGCAGGGAGGTGGAGAGAAGACCGTGCTGGGTTAGTTATCAAGTGATGTCAAGAGGCTGGAAGCCTTCGCTGACTTCTGTCCTTGCCTGTCAGGCTAGATTTATACTTTAAAAATACCTCTCACACCACCCCCCGCCCCAGCAGCTTTCTTTGAACCACTCATAGGTGGCTGGGGTGAAGTCTGAGTAATTCCTTTATGGGGTCTTAAAATGTAAGTTAATACATTTATCCGGAGTGACTCAAGCTTGAGTTGGGAAGTCCAAGTTGACTAAAATCAATAGGTAATTGTTAGGGACCGACTCTATTCCGAGGAACACTGTACTCAGCCTGAGTGTCATCCACTACGTAGGGCTGTTTCATTTTGAGTTGCAAGTTGGGTTTCTCAGAGAGCTTTTTGCTTCCCGAAAGCTAATGGCTTCCACAGCAATTAGACATTTTCCTCGCCCTCCCCCTTTCCTCCCCTTTCTTTACCTACGGTAGATTGGATAGTAATTCCCTCAGCTATTGATAAGGTCGCAGGCTCCCCGGCCTCTCCCCAGCCCGCGCCCGCCCCAGTCCCCGCTCTCCCTCCGCCCTCCCTTGGCTTCCTTTTGATGTAGCGGGGAACGCGTCCTACTAAAAAAAAAAAAAAAAAAAACCCCAAAAAAAAAAAAAAAAGAAAAAAAAAAAAAAGAAAAAAGTAATCTGCCCGGTAACAATCAGCGCGCAGTAGCAGGAGCCCCAGAGCTATTGGCTATGCAAATAGAGGGAGGGGAGACGGCGCCCCAAACTCTTACTCACCCTTTTAAAGCGATATTTCCCCCCCTTCACTCCCCCCACCCCTTCCGCCCCACCCTCGTTTAAAGGGGCTGGCCTCGGGGCCTGAGTTAATCGCTAGCACCTCTGGTTTATTCACTCCCCGCCTTCTCTATTCCACTCTCCCCCCTTTCAGGGAACTCACCCAGCCCCCCCACCCCCACCCCCCGCTCTCCACGCCCCGGTTCGGGCCCCCTTTCTCCGTGAAGGAGGTGCTCGGTCGATCACGGTGTGTCCCGAGCCCTGACCCACGCCATGCTCGCTGCACGTGCCAGCTCGGCCAACTTGCTGGGGTCTCTGGGGTCTGTCCCCTTACCCCCAAAGTGAAATTACACTGAAAGTTGGGGGGTGGGGTGGAGAGAGGAAGGAGATAAGGAAACGCCACCATATCCCCTGTAAAAGCAGCCTTGACCTCGGGATGCATTTGAGCACATGTCAAAGCCGACTGACTGCACGGGCAGCATCTCCATCGCAATCCCGCTCCCCAGGAGAAAGCTCCGGCTGGCGGGTGAAGCGTGAACCCGGAGGGGTCGGCGAGGATGCAAGGGAAGAACACCGGGTGGAAGTCTTGGGCCTCCGGGGAAAGGAAGGGGTGGTGTTGTTTGCGCAGGGGGAGAGGGGGGGGCCAAACCTAATCCCTCCCTCGCCCCCCTCCCATCCCCTCCCCCTCCCGGGCTATTTCCTAGAAAGCTGTATCAGTGTGGCCACGCTCGGCGCAGACACCTCGGGCGGCTTGTCAGCAGATGCAGGGGCGAGGAAGCGGGTTTTTCCTGCGTGGCCGCGGGCCGCGGAGGAACCGATGGTAGCCCTGCCCCCCACCCCTCCGGCCTGCGGCAACCCTGGGCGCCTCTCCGCTGCTCCCCGTGGCGTCTGTAGCGCCCCCAAGAAGGGGAGGGTTTCTGCTCTAGGGTCACATTCTATCACGTCGGAGAAGCCGCCCCCTCCCTCCTAACACCCACCTCTTCCTCTTCTTCCTCTCCACACACACATGCGGGGGTGGGGGTGGGGGGGGACGTTGTTCTGGCCCCGTTAATCGAGCTTTTGAAACAGCCTTGAAGTGATCAGGAACTCAAACGTCCGGACAGAGGTTTTATCTCTGGATAGCCAAGGTTGCTATTTTCTAAAATCGCTTTCTTTAGTCTTCACTTAAGGGGTCTGTTTCTAAATTGCTTGAGCCTACCCCATCTTCAAGCGATCTACCCGTCATTCTCTGATCTTACATACATGGGCAGGAGTGGAAAGATCAATTTTGAGAAAGCCAAAGTTGGAGGGTCGTATTTTGGCACGATACACCCACAGAATGTGCGAAATTAGAGGGAATAAATAGAAATCGGTGGGGTTTTTTTGTGGGTTCCCCTCTCGGGGCCCCTGGCATGCAGGGCTGGATAGAGGGAGAGGGCCTCGGAGAGCTAAGGAGAGGGGTGGGGGGGCGGGGGACCGCGTTTGAAGTTAGGTCGGGCCAGCTGCTGTTCTCCTTAATAACAAGAGGGGAAAGGAGGGAGGGAGGGAGAGATTGAAAGGAGGAGGGGAGGGACGGGAGGGGAGGGAAGGGGAGGAGGAACCGGAGAGGGGAGCGAGGCGAGAGGGAGGAGAACTAACTGCCCAGCCAGTTTGCGTCACTGCCTCGCAGAGCAGAGAAGAGCGAGCAGGGGAGAGCGAGACAAGTTTGAAGGGGAGGGCAGGCAGAGTTAGCAGCCCCCGAGGCTCTCCTCTCCCACCGCCCATCCCTTTCCTCTCTTCTCCCCAGCCTCTCTCCCTCTCTCTGCCCCATAACTTTTCTCTCGAAAAGCCCCTATTTAGCTAAAGGAAGGAGGTAAGGGGAACCCTCTCCCCTCCCCCCTCCCAAAACCCCCCAACTTTTCCAGTCCGGAGAAAGCAGGGGAGCGAGCGGGCACCCGGCTGGCCATGGAGCTGCTGTGCTGTGAGGTGGACCCGGTCCGCAGGGCCGTGCCAGACGCCAACCTGCTATACGATGACCGCGTTTTGCAGAACTTGCTCACCATCGAGGAGCGCTACCTTCCCCAGTGCTCCTACTTCAAATGCGTGCAGAAGGACATCCAGCCCTATATGCGCAGGATGGTGGCCACCTGGATGCTGGAGGTAAGTCTGCAGACAGACTCCGTCTGTCCCCATCCGGATACTCGGCCACCCCCCCCCCCACCCCGCGCAGGGACCCTAAAACTGGGAGAGGGCAGGCTCCGCGCTCGCCTCTCCGCTCCCGTGCGCGAGTTTACCCCGCGCCCTTCGGCGAGACGCGTGGCTTCGTTTCTGTTCCCTGCAGGATGCAGGACTAACTGGGGGAGGGGAGGGGGAAAAGGGAGGGGGAAGGAAAATCTGGGAGAAATGAGGCTGTCCTGGGGCGGGGGTGGGGGAGCATCCCGCGCGCGTGTGCCTGCATGTGGCTGCCTCCTCTTCCCACCCCCATCCCGACCTGTCTTTGGCGAAGCCCGGGCTGCTTTCGGTGCAGTGAAGAAGGGAGCAAGAGTGTGAAATCGGGAGCCCCAACGTAAAAAAAAAAAAAAAAAAGCAGCCCCCCAAAGGCCAGAGCAAATTCGTCCTAGCTCCAGGTCCCCGCATGTGGTCGCGACTCCGCGTTGGCACTTGAGGGGGGGGGAGGGGGAGGAGGGAGGAGGAGAGAAACGGAGAATTCAGGAGCCCCGGAAGTCGCAATGAAGAAACGTGTGTTTTAGGGGAACCCAAAAGAACCACTTCTTTACCCTTGCTCCAAATCTTTGCCGAGCGAGCCGTGTGCCCACGTATGCACAGCTCTGGACCTGCCGTGGTTTCGCCATGTTGCTTTGCAAACTCGGGTTAGAAAGGCTGGGAAACGTCGCCCGCCCCCCCCGCACCCCGTTATCCCGGCCACCCCACTTGTAATAGTGCCCTTTCCCCCAACCCCCACCTCACGAAGGTTACTTACAGTTTGGCTTCCCAGGTTCCTCGGTGCGGAGATTTGGGTGGGGTAGGAAGAGGGGGGAGGTGTGTGTAGGGGGGGGATGTCGGGGCACCCCTAAAGGAGAGGTCAGAGTCCCCCGTGCCTCTCTCCGGCGGCTCCCCGTTCCTCGGCTTTCCCCCAGCTCGGCCCCACGATCCCCAGTTTCTGCCCTTGTGGGCCGCAGCCGGACACTCCCGCCGCGGCGTTCACCCCTCCAAGTTTCCCCTCGGGATCCAAAGCCCTAGGGGTCGAGATACAGACCTTTCCGGCACCCGAAACCTCCGTTTTGGGAAGCCTGGATCCTCTTTGGGGTTTTCACGCCAAAACGGCTTTTCTAGGATATTTCCTCGATTTTTAATTATTTTTTGAAACCGTCTCCCCATGCTCTGAGTCCTGCCGCCGAGGCTGCGGCTCTTCCTCCTCGCCTCCCTCCCCCTCTCTTCCCCACCTCTCCCCACCCACCCCCCCAATAGCGGCGCCTGGGCCGCAGGGACCCCCCCGGACATTTTTTCCAATTGTCGGGAATGATAGAGCAGGGTCTGGGGGTCCGAATGAGACCAAGAAGAAGATCCCCGGAGCTTCCAGAATATTTTTATTGATTTTTTGAAAAGATGACGAAATCCAAAAAAGAGAGTGTGAGTGAGTTAGAGGGAGCAAAGAAGTCAGTAGCCGAAGGGAGCGTCGCCGAGCCAGGCGGCTACTGCGCATTTGTTTGCCTCCCGGGTTCGGATCTTCAATCCACCTCCTTTTTTATGTTCCTGGGGAGCACCCCAGCGCGGATGGACTATTTAGATTTACTCCGTTTTCCTCATCTTTATTCTTATCACATATTCTACCCCCCTCCCCCTCCCCACTCAAAAATTAAATATTTTTGCTTGTTTCCATAGGTTATGCCTTTTCATTTTTTTTTTTTTTTGTCTTTTCCTGGTACTATTTCTTCCACCCCCCCGCAATCCTTTCCCCGCTCCCATTGTAGGTCTGCGAGGAACAGAAGTGTGAAGAGGAGGTCTTCCCTTTGGCCATGAATTACCTGGACCGATTCTTGGCTGGGGTCCCAACTCCTAAGACCCATCTGCAGCTCTTGGGGGCTGTGTGCATGTTCCTGGCCTCCAAGCTCAAAGAGACTATCCCTCTGACGGCAGAGAAGTTGTGCATTTATACTGACAACTCCATCAAGCCTCAGGAGCTGCTGGTAATGACCCTCTCCTCCCTTCCCCCCCTTTCTCTTCATCCTTCCATCTTTGCTCTCTCCAGGCCTGATAAGCTTCTACCCACTGCTCCCCAAACAAATCCTTTGGATCCCAGATTACCACACCGCTGGAATTTTCACATTTTTAGGAGACAACGCTTTTAATGTGAATTTTTTTTTGTTGTTCCTACTGTGTCCCAGGCACTGTGCTAAGCACTAAGGTTACATCCATGAATAAGATCCTCCGAGACATTTGTGTTGGTGAAATTCATTTGCAGTTGTGTGCCCATGCACGTGTGTGTGTGTGTGTGTGTGTGTGTGTATGTAGGGGAGACTTGGGACACAGTGATAACATTTTAATTAAATTCCAAATTTTCAAGAAAATAGTTCGACTTCTCACATGGTAGGAATGTCTTCACATGATAGTGTTTTGTGATGTGTCTCCTAAGAATCCAGAGTTCAAAGGTCCTGTAAAGTCTCAAGATACCGGAAGATACCTGTACATAGTAGCTGTTCACTAAATATCATCAAATTGAGTTTTGAGCCAAGTCCAAATTTGGTGTTTTATTGGAGGAATCTGAGGCCTGGGTTCCTAGCTCCAGTGGGACTGGGACGTCTGTCCCATGACAGGAGTCTTCTCTTGACTCTGGTTTTCTGCCAGCAACCCCCCCCTCTCCCACCCTAGTCTTTTCCCCTGCAGCTTCACATTTAAGGCATCCATGTTGCAGCAGTGTGGAATGGTAGAGTGGCTCCCAGGCCCACCTTCCGTGGTCTGCACACCTTTCTCTGCACGGTTCTTAAAAGGGACCCACCCCCCGACCGCCCCTCCCCCTCTTCACTGGCGAGGCCTGCACAAAGTCCACAGGGCTTGGACTGGCTGCTAGAACTGAGCTCTTTGTGAGAGGCCTCCCTTTCTGGGGCTGTGCTGCCATCTAGTGTCAGACATGTGCAAGGACGAGGGAGGAATTGCAGGGAATGTCGAGAGAGGGGGCATGAATGACTTCACCTTTGAACCGCTGCCAGATTTCAGCTGCTTCTGGTTTGGTCTGGGAGGCCCAGAAAGGTGCTTTCTTCTGGGAGATCTGCTTCCTTTAATAATAGTACAAGAAGAGTGTTTTAGATTCACATTCCCCTGTGAGAAGAAAGGGCTGGAATTTCAAGCCATCTTAGAAGACACCGGCTGTTTAGTAATTTTGTCTCCCCCACCCCACCCCTCTGTAAAAAGCCAAGGCGGACTTTAAAGCATGTAAAGAAATTGTTAGAATTCATTACTAGCTTGTTTTTCTCATGGGAGACCAGGAAAATGAATCTTCAATTTGGTTTGTTTATTTCAACATGACGGTGGACAATGGTGTTCTTCAGGACACCCCAAATTTTTCCAGGACCAGCCAAGCTAATGAATATTGCTCCACAAAACTCTGCCTGTGTTTTCCATTCCCTATCTCTTTATCCCAGAAGCTGGGATCTGGAGAAGTCCTAGTTTAATTTTACACTGGAGAAAGCTGGGGCCAAGCAAGGGGAAGGGAGTCACCCCAGACCACACAACCTCTTGGTGCTTCGGATAGGGCTGGAGCTCTGGTTCCTGGTGTAGCAAATGGAAGAGAGCCTAGGGGGGGTTAGGGCAAATTCGGGAGCAGGGTAGTCTCTGCCTCTTTCTTCTGAAGACGATTAAGTGGACAGGCCAGTTTTCCCTCTGACAGCACATACTTTTAGGGTTTCTTTTTGGCTTGTTTTACGTTCAGCACAAGTCCCCAGATGTATCCTGATGAGGGAGAGAAGAAGTTTTTCACGAGGTGGGCTGCTGGTGAGAAGCCCATGAGAGTCGGGTTGCATTGTCCCCCCTTGGCATTGAATGGAGGGATTCTGTGGACCATGCACAAGCACTTTCACTTCGCCCCAATCACCTCCTGCTGCAACATGGGGTTGTTAATGACCATCCAGTGGGTCCTTAAGTCATGATGACAAAGCCCTATGAAACATTTAGGTGAAAGGGCACTCTGGGGCTGGGTGTCTTTTCCCCAAGACTTCTGCATTATGCGTAGAGGGGAAATTTTTGAAGCAGAGAAAAATGGCACTTTTTGGCACCAGCTACAAGTCAGCTGATTGGTTGCCCAGGAGTTGGGCCCAGGAACCTTAGTTTGAGCTTTATCTGTGTACATCATTTTCCTGTAAGTATTAAAAAAAACTATTAGTCCAGCGATAGAGACATGGACAACAAATTACTACCTAAGGGCCACAATGACCTTGGCAGTATGTTTTAGCAGATTCAGCTTTCTGGGTGGGCAGGCATCAGCACTGCCTGCAAGTCAAGGTTGGCCGGGGGTGGGGAAGCCATAGAGGAAAAGAAATAGGAGAAAACAGAGTCTTAGCAATAGATACCTGGACTCTCCCTATTGCTGGTCCCGCCTCCCATTGGAAGCTTAAGAAGAGAGGTAACAGCTACCAAGCTTTAGGGGGCACTTGACAAATGGGCCCATCTCCCCATCCAGCAGCATCCTCATGAGCATCCTTAAAACCGATCTGGATCCCCACCCCTGTCCCAGACAGGACACCAGGTCCGCCTTTGGGTTTTATACTCTTCTCTTCCTCCCTCCCTTCCTCAGGAGTGGGAGCTGGTGGTGCTGGGCAAATTGAAGTGGAACCTGGCCGCCGTCACCCCTCACGACTTCATCGAGCACATCCTTCGTAAGCTGCCCCAGCCGAGTGAGAAGTTGTCTCTGATCCGCAAGCACGCGCAGACCTTCATTGCTCTGTGTGCCACTGGTAGGAGCAGGCTGGAGCCAGAGGGGGCCTTGGGAGGGGCAGACACTTGCTGAAGATCCCCTTGTTGGGGGTGGTCAAAGGGGTAGGGAGATAGGGAGGACGGGGTACTCCCTGGCATGGGCCTGAGGGGTTTAGGAGACGGCTGTGTTTTCCTGACTTTATCTGAGCTGGTATATTCTTTTTTCCCTGCTAAACTCATAAATGGTTTATGACGACAGGTGTGGTAAGGGAAAAAAAATATGGCCTGTAAAAATAATTCTTTATGATGTCTAAAGTGCTCTTTGAAGATTATATATACTGCTCTCTGGTTGTGTTTAAATCTTTAATCTTTTGAGGAAAAGGATGGCTTGGAGATAAGCCCAAGAGGAAATTTGGGGGCTGGGGGCAAATATAGGTTAAAGGAACACTGTCAAGATAAATACGCGGCTTGCCCTGATAAGCAGTAAGGGAGGCCAAAGGAGTTCTTTTTACTGTAGGGCACATATGTGTAGCTGTTCCCTCTGCTGGACGGGGGAGTAAACCCAGCTGGCTCTCAGCAAGGACTCAGGTTCTCAGCACTAGGGTCTGATGCCCTTGCTTCAAGTGCTGGTGTTTTGATTTTGGTTGCAAGCTCTAAGGTAGCAATCACGACTGGCTTTTTCATATTAAAAGCTTTCCACCCACCCTGTTGATCCGACAGTTGATACATAGTTCTTACTGGCCCATGTGCTTTGCACTTCCCCTAATAAGCTAAAGGCAGTGGTTTGACACTGTCTCATGAAACTGAACCTTGGCCAGTTTCTACCATTGTTTTCTTGGTAGTAGCCATGAGAGAGATCATGGAACCTTAATCTTCCAGGGGAGAGACACTATAGGTGAAGATCTGGGCAGATCTTTGGTTTGGGGGTGGGAGGTTGGTGGGTGAGTGGGGAGGGCTGGGGTGCAGAGAGATTGCCAAGAGCTATTGAATTTTATAGTTGGGACTGGGAGGGGGGAGTTAACTTCTTTCAATACCTTGTTACATGGTATTCATGAGTTAGTACAGACGGATCACACAGTAGGCCAAAGTGTGCATGCTGTGTTCTCAGTCAAAAGGTCGGGCTTTGCTACTTCTCACTGGATGACCTTGGAGAGGCTGTTTCACCTCTCTGAACCTCAGCTTCCATCTGCAAAACATGTCTGTGCTGTGGATAAGTGATCTTACAGGCTTTTTAGGGTATTTAGGAGAAGGAAAATCAGAAGGAAATACTGTGCAAGGAGGTGTTTCGTGAACCCAGGAATGTGTAGACAATGTGTGGTGGCACTGCTTGTGAAAATACCCCTGTCTCCCACTCGTAACGTCATCCAAATCCAGCAGGATCTCTTGCTCTGACTTCGCTGGCTGGAGTGTAGGGTTCCCAGGTACCCACACCGGAAGCCCGAGCATGGGTTTTATCCACAGTCTTGCCCCTCCTGATCCAGACCCGTTCATGGGTTCCATGGCATGTGCATGTGCCCTGTGCCCCTTTGTGGGAGAGTGAGCTGCCCTTCTCGCAGCCCTGATGGGCCATTCTTTAGAGCCCCCCTGGACAGTAGCCATTCTTCTGCTTCCTCTCTTCTCCTGCTGTCTGGCCCGGGGCCCTAGAGGTCAGTCCCTCATTGACTTGTCATTGTGTCTCCCAGGCCCTTCCTCTCCGTTGTCATGATTCACTGTGGGGGAGGAGTCAACCCATCCTTTTTTCTCTGGCCCTAGGACAGCTGACCCCTTGACCCTAAGCTCCCCCATTGCCCAGCTGTTAGCCAGAGTTCTGCTTTGACCTTGTCTCTTGACTGACAGATCTTTTGGGGTCTGTCCACCCATCCCTCCATTCTCATCTCTGATCAGGGTAGAGATGGGGGATGGAATTATCCAGGCATGGGTAGATCTCCAGATTCTGTAAAGGATCATTCTCTAAAATTGGGGATCCTGCCCCCCACTTCTGGTTTTCTTGCCTAGACCCTTGGGGTGGCTGCCAACAGCCTAGAACTCGGGCCCTGAGGACAGAGGTCTGAGGGGTGGCAGGGGAAGTCACAATGACTGGTTTTTGGGAGACTTGAGCTAAACTTAGACAGGAAGTGAGGAAGGATAGAAGGAATAAGTCCAATCAAATGAAAACCACAAGCCTTAGGTACTAAAGTACTAAGCTTTAGGTGTAGACTGGCCAGAGCAGAGTGGCGTTCTCAGAAGTTTCCTGAGTCTGGGAAGGATGGGTCTGTCTCACAAGGCTTTTCTTCCTTGACCTGTGCTTGAGTCTGTACGAAAGACTGGGGCACATAGCAACCTCATGGTGTGGAGTTTTATAGCAGTTGGCCCGACAGTATAAAAGCCAAGGGCTGCTTTTCTTGGAAGAAACATCTCCTGCTTAGAGGAGATACTGCATTTGGGGGCCAGGGGTGACAAATGGTTGAATGCCTAAGACCGTCTGGCAAGTAGCGGGCGCAAGTAACTGAGAACCAAAGGTAGGTATGACACCGAGACTGTCCTGTCCGCTCCATGTACTTCACAGCTCCCGCCTGGCCCCTCAGCCCAAAGCCGAAGAGGCACCTGGAGCCGGGGTTTGCAGGCCTACAAGGCCTACACTGGGTTTTGAGGAGATGATGGTCAGCCCTGAGGCTGTGTGGTTAGTTGATGGGAAAGCTGGTTGTGAAAGAGCTGGCAGTTCCTTAGTCTGTGTGGGGAGTGCATGTGTGTATGTGAAAGGGGAAGAGAGAGAGGGCAGGGGAGCAGAGAGGGGCCATGAGAAGGGGAGTGAGGCTGCAGTTTTCCTCACAGGCTGGAGGGTAAGATGGCAGCCAGGCCGAGAGGAACCCTACTGACCCCTCCCTCCTCGGCTCAAAATGGCTTCTGGTGGGAAGGACTGCCTCCAACTGTCCGGTGCCCCTGTCAGGGCCAGTCGTGGTCCGCAGGGGTACCGGGGTGAGAAACAGACCTTCCTAACTGCCAGCCCTTGTCATCCATCCCCTTTCCTGAAGCTTTTGATCCTAGGGAGGCAGAACTGAGCCTTAGTGTCCCCCTCATTGTAGCTCTGATGGTAGAGTCCCCCAGGTCTGCAGATGAGGAAAGAAGGACCAGGGAAGATGACTCAGGATTTCACTCAGGCACTGGAAGATTCTTGATGCATGATAGCATGCTCAGCAGATGATTCCAGTTAGTCTAGAATGCCAATGACCTTGAGTTTGAACTTTGTGTGGAGGTGGGGTGACTTTGTGTGGAGGTGGGGTGGAGGTGCTTAACCTCCCGACCCGGGGCACCCCACATGTCCCTCTTTTTGCCTCGGTCCCTACCTCAAGGTGCTGGGCTAAGCTCTTTGCTCCATACATGTGAGTAGTCCCGCCCAAGACTCCTGATGCCAAGGCCCGAGCCCTAGTGATGATGATACCCCTTGGATTCCCAGTCTTCCTGGCTTTCCCTAAAGATGATTCATGACGTTCCATCCTGAGGTATAATCATAGTCAGGACCCGGAGAGGGTAGGTGATGCAGCCCCTTTTCCAAATAGGGAGGTGTGCCCTAGTGGTGGCCAAGTGGGAAGAATTTAGACCACCTTCCCATCTCCGAGCCCCTGCACCCTCTCCGCTGCTGACAGGGCATGGAAACAAAAGGAAGTGGCCATTCTTCGGCAAGTGCACCCCGTGGGAACAGGCAGTGGGACAGGGTTCTCTCACTTCCATCTGGCCGTAAAATGATTGAGGAGCAGGCTGCTTGCTATTTCTTGGGCCGTTTCCCTCCCTTCCCCTCCTCCCACCAAGGCGCTACATTGGCATCAGCTTGGTGAGGCATCCCAGGGATGGTAGGTGAGGTGTGTGCCACCCACATCATCGCTGGGCCAGTGAGCACCCGAGATCCGGGCCTTTTTTAACTTCCACCTTGCTGCAGGTTGGAGGTGGGAGAGAGATGGGGAGTTGGGAGACTAGGTCTTCCCTGGTTCTCTTTAGCCTCAGAGCAGATCTCTCTCGCCCCCTAGTGGTGATCCAAAGCACAGAAGTCCCTCTTGGGACTTCAAGGTCTCCATCCCCATAGCCAAAACAATCTGGCTAAACTTACCAACTGGGCTATCTAATCTGTGGTTTCAACCCAGTTTAGCTCAGAGCTCTTTCTTCAGTGAAATCTTACCAGGGCGTGCAGATACCGAGTCTGAATACGAAGCCCTCACTGCTCTGCCCCAGATTACGGAGACCAGTGGGGCCCCCGGAGTGTCTTGGGAAGTTAAGTGGGCTATGCAGGTCACACAGCTTGCTGGTACCACAGCTAGGACCTACCTCTGACCAGGGCTCGATTTGGGGAGTTTTCTGGCACTGCTGATAAGAAAATCACTCAGTTTTCCTTCGTGGGATGTGGGAGGTGGACTTAAGGAGCTATTCACATTCTGTTAAGGTATAAAGAGCACTGGATCCACAGTCCAAAAGTCTCACCTTAATCCCAGGCCCAGGATCAGGCCTTAGACGAGTCAAGAATTCATAGATTCGGGGCGCCTGGGTGACTTGTTTGGTGAAGCATCTGACTCTTGATCGTGGCTCTGGTCATGATCTCAGGGTTGTGAGACCCGAGCCCTGTGTCAGGCTCCATGCTGGGCGTGAAGCCTGCTTAGCATTCTCTCTCTCCCTCTGTCTCTGCCCCCTCCTGTCACCCCCCCGCCCCAGGCACTTCTACTCACATGCCCTCTCTCTCCCTCTTCCCCCCGAAAAAGAAAAAGAATTCATTGATTTCACCTGTAAAATGAAGTGTTTCGAAACTGATGAGTTTTATGTTGGTTTTTATTAATACTTCACCACTACTACTTGGATGAGTAAGCAACCAATAGAGCTGGGATTCCCCTAAGGTGTGCCCCTTGCCTCCCCCACCTCCCCAGGAGGGAGGAGGTCGTGTTAGAGGCTTCTAGTATGTGGGCATTGTTCCTTGGCTCTGGGCAAACCACACCTGAGGGAATATGGGGACACTGGGAAGGGAGTGGCCGACTTCTGTCTTCCATTTATTGTATGGGGGCCCTTGGTTTCTCCCACTTCTGACAAACCAGCATGAGGCTTTGGGGACTCGATGAGGTCATTTCTGGGACAGAACACAAGTGATGGTGAAAGATTCTCTAGGCAGCACAGAGCCCTCATTCTTCCCGGCGGTCTCGGCACGGTGGGGCTGCTGTCAGCATCTGCCTGGAGCCCAGGGACACAGGCCCCTTCCTCCTCAGGCCTGCTGATGCTGAACCGCATCTCCCAGCGGTCAGGATTACCCCCTCACAGTCCCATAGAAGGTCCCCGTGGTCAGAATAGTGGTGGTAGGACACTGCTTGCTTACCAGGAGCCAGGCACTGTGTTTTTGCATGGATTATTTTAATCCCGTACTCAGAACAACCCTATGAGGCTGGTACAGTTATTCTCCTGATATGCTGGTGAGAAGATGGAGGCTCAGAGAGGTCCAGTATCTTGCCCATCTTCACACAGCTGGCTGGTGGTAGGACATCAGCCTCCCCATACTCCACCTTCCAGCTCTTGGAGCTGCTTGGCCCAAATTCTTCCCAAGTCCTCAGATAGTCTTCATAAGTATCTTCATGCTTCTGTCCCCCTAAACACCCCCTTTCTTTTGAGAAGTTTCTTTACTAGCTACCCATGTGGTATGCACCTAGCCATCTAGAACCCCCTGTGTGCTGTGTTCTGTTACTACGTTTTTACATCTGCGGTGGGGGGTGGGGATTAATCCTTGCTTCCGGGAATGGGGAGGAACACTTGTGATGACTGTTGGAATGGATCACTGGTCAATTAATTGCCTCTCACTCAGCTGCGGAGGAAGGAGGGTCTCAGGAAGTCACCTCTTACCATTCCGGGTGGGCAACGGAGGGTAGAAGTAGACCCTCGCCCCTGGATATGCTTTTTGCACCAAGATATAGCTTATTGGTATTTTTGACCAAGAGAGATGAGAGATTTCTGAGAGATTATTAGTTGGTATTTTATTTTTGCTGAAATAAAATAGTATTAGGAGGAAGTTTTACAAAATTACTTCTGTTTCTTCCATACGTTTACATACATTTTCTGTGACTCCTATTTCTGTCATCTGCACGTGCACATGTGTATTTTTATTCATATATTTCTGGAAGGTTGTCATCTTGGTCATAGCATGTGTGCATGATGTTTGATCTTTCTGCGCATTCCCCCTGGCCAAGTGGATAAGTTTGAACCCTCTTCAGTCCAGTTACGTAGCCAAAGTTTAAAGTTTCCAGGACTGGCTGAGTGGGTTGGGTGAAACTTTCCACGGGTGAGTACAGAAGTTAGGTAACTAGAGCTAGTACGAGGACACGACCCTTCAGATGTTTTATTTGGGTGTTTTCCTCTCTGCTGTTTCCTCCACCAACAGAGAGGGGGGTGTCCCTGAGCAGGGTCCTGGGGCAGCCCCTGAAGCCATGCAGAACTAGCACTGCTCTCTGGAGAGAAATGTCTTGTGACTTCCCAGCTGCGTTTCTTGGGAGTGGTTCTCATTCTAGATCCTTAAGGAGGAGCAACACAGAGCTGGAAGGCACCTGGGGGGTTAGCCAGCTCTCAGCCTTCCGACTTTTTGACCTAAACCATGAAGAAAGAAAGGCATTTTATAACACAACTCAGGATATACATAAATGGACATCAAACTGCTACAAAAGTTTCTCAAGACAGTATTTACTCTTACTACATGATTACTTCCTGATACTTTCTATCCTGTTCTGTTCGGTTAAACAGCAACAAAAACAGCCCACAAATGGGTTTCGTGACCCAACTGTGAGTTGCAGCTGGAAGTTAGAAAAACACAGATCCAACCCCACCCTCTATGAGACAAATGGAATGCCAGGGGCTGGAGGAGGCAATGACTCACCCAAGGTCCCACAGTCTGGACCCTGCTTGTAGTGCTAATGTCACCTCCTTTGGACCTACCTACAGGAGAGCCTAGCAGCTGCTTGCGAAGCTCAAGAAGTCCCTGGTTTGCTCCCATGGTATGGGACAGAGGGACAGCACAGTGGCTGCCCAGCTCCCATAGCTCTTCTCTGGCAGGGGGAGTACTACCTAGCCTGAGCTGCCCAGAGGCAGCTAGCTTCTCGTATGCAGTGCTCCCCATTTCTGGAAGGCAGAAGACAGTAACCCCAGGAGGAGGACCCTCAGCGTTTTACTAAGCAAAACACAAAGCGGGGAGAGAAGGAGGCGGGGGAGACCCAGTCCTTCTGGCAACTTTAGCACCTGCTGCACCCCAGGACCACCCGTATATACCCGCTGGCTTCCAGAAGTTAATTAGTTTGCTAAAATTAGGAGTCAGTTTTGCGTGCAGCTGGACAACAAAAGATAGGCATGTGTGAGGTGTGCTTCCTGGTCGGAGGCCTGGGACAGAGGAAAGGGAGGGCCAGGGATATCCTCCTGTCGTTCCCTGCCAGATGCTCCCACCCAGGGCCTTCATGGGCCCAAGGCCATGGGCTGGCTGCCTCGTCTGCATTGTGAATGTCACAGGGGGAAGCTAACGAGGTTATTGGGCAGAGAAACACTCCTGTGAGCCCATGTGGAGGAGACCTACAGCAGAGCGGGAGGCAGGGAGGCTGCCTTTGGCACCGACCATGGGGATAGAGAAGGCACGGGAAGAGTTAGTGGACAGCAGGCGTGGGACAGAACGCTGTGATACGCATCCCTCAAGAGGCTGAGATGGGGAGTGGGCTAAGGAAAGAAAGCCAAGGAGAAAGACAGACAGACAGACGGCCAGGCTTGCTCTGTTTGTGGGATTCAGCCAAGATGGGAGGTGTGTGCACGGTTCAGTGGATCAGCAGAGTCGCTGAGAACGCCACCAACTTGATGCTGGACAATGGGGTCACCGTTAAAGCGCTTTAACGGAATATGTTGTTTAACAGGGCATGGCACAGGAAGAAGGGGAAATACCAGGGTACACTCCTTTTATAGTTCAGCCTAGTGGTGATTGGAAGTGTGACCCATGTCCCCCTTCTGTGTCTCCCTCCTGCCTGCCCCCTTGCACAGCTGGAGGCAGTGAACTTGGGTAATGCTAGAAACAGAGGTAGCACACAGGAGGATTTGCTCCACTCCGGGACTGACCAGAGACAGGGACGGGGTAGCGTCTTTCCCGTATGAGCACAAGGCCCGGGTAAGAGCCCTTCCAGCTCTCAGAAGTCGGCCCCTTCTCCTCCCCCCACATGAGGGTAATTGTGCACAGCTTATGCGGTGGATGTGTGGGTTACGGACGGGACTGTGCCTGTGGGTCTTTAACAGCTCTTAGAAGCAGTCACAGCACTCAGGTGGGTGTCCTTCTCTCCTCCTGGCAACGGGGAAGTAGGTGATCTTGGTCACCCAGCCTCTTTGCAGGAGCGCTCAGAGGGAAGGGAGGTGTTTGGTCTCCCAAGCTGAGCCAAGCATAGGAATATCCCCTCTGTTTGCTTTTGGAGAAATGAAAATGGATGAGGGTTTGAGCTCCTTAGATTTATCCTCATTTTGTATTTCTCTTTAGTGAACCACTCTTTTTTTTTTTTTCCAGCCAGAAAATGGGACCTCTAGGCCCAAGAGCCATAAAATCTAAACTAAGTCACCCATCTGATTAGGGTGCAGTGGTGCATACTGGGTACCTGCTTTCTCTCCTCATGTTCTAAGGGCCCTTGGCATTGGGGCTAGAAGTTGGGGATTGTGTGAAACTTGGCCCTCATCCCCTCCATTACTGCCTCTCTCACTTCCTTTTATTTTCTTTGTTTAAATAAAGTCATCTTTTGTTTTGGGCCATATTAGTCCTTGCTGACTGTCCACAAAACAATAGGGCAACATCAGGATTATTGGTCTTCATAAAATTGTATTTGCTTAATATACTTTTCCCGCCTTCCACCATCTAGATCCTTTGGTCTGTCTCATTGTATGGCACCTTGAGAGATTCATCTCCAACCTCCCTGCTCTGCTCCTGCCATGACCCTCAGAGGGGAATGCATCTCACTCACCTTCCTGCCCCTTGTCCCAGACAGGGTTGTGGGGACCTGAGTCCCCTCTCTGAGAATTTCCTGTGCACACTCAGATAAGCTCCCCAGCTTCTCTGCCTCCATTTCCCCATTTGGCTCTGGACCCTCCAGAGTGATGGCAAATAAAGAAAGGGTCTCTTGGGAAGGAAGACTCAGGAGAGGACGTGTCTGTAAGTGAGGGATCACCTGTGCAGCTGACCTTTCACCATCCTCTTTCTGAGTATCTTCAGGCTGGGGACCCCCAGATCCAAATTCTTCCTGGGCCTTGACCTTCTGCCTCTTGTTCTCACAGACTTTAAGTTTGCCATGTACCCGCCATCGATGATCGCAACTGGGAGTGTGGGAGCCGCCATCTGTGGGCTCCAGCAGGATGAGGATGTGAGCTCGCTCACTGGCGATGCCCTGGTCGATCTGCTGGCCAAGATCACCAACACGGATGTGGTAGGTGAACGCCATCTTCTTGGTTAAAACCAGATGTCTCTTTTCTCAGCTTAGGTAAAGAGACACTTGGCTTGATGAAGGTGTTGGAGGTACTCTTTTTGTTTTTTTATTTCTCATGGTAGTTTCTGTTTTCCAAGATCCAGCCTCCCAGTACAAAATTCCATAGACGAGGCTTCCTCCTAAGGTTTTGAAAGCCAGTGTGCCATAAAATAGAGAAAAGAACCTAGCAAACAGAAAGGAGGTGGGAGGAGGGCTGTTTACTAATTTTCCTCCGTGGGCTTCCCCTTGGGTCTGAAGTGTTGCTTCATTTCCATTTATGTACATGTCCTCAGGCTGCCTCTCCCCCACATTCATTGTCAGGCTAGGGCTCTGCTTATACCCACTCAGGCGGAGACCCAGTGGAGAGAGGGCTGGAGCCTGGCTCTGCTTCACTGGGGAGTGGGTGGTGCAGGGATCCAAGAGGCACCCCACCTCCAGCAGGGTGTCTGGCCTTGACACACCTCTCAACCCCACCCGCCTCTCACTTCCCTTTTGTTTAATGTGGTAATGGATTAAGAAGTACTTCTAAGAGAATAAAGGGCCATAGTAATTCAAGGATCTATTATTAGCTATAGATTTTTCCATTCTTGTGCCGGTGGACTGCCCAGAGACTCTGACTCTGCTTGCCAGAATTTGAAGCTCCTTAGAAGAAAGGTCTTGAGAGACCAAGGTCAAGCGAGGCTCTGATTCAGCTGGTAGGAAACGGCAGTCCTTAGAAGGTCTGAGCCAGGGTGGCTCTGAGAGGTCAGGAGGCCGCTCCTGTGTCCTCCAGCAGAGGCTTTCCATGGGAGGTGCGGAGAGAGCTGGGTAACTGGCTGGCGGAGGGGGAGGTCAGCAGTAGAGCCCCGGCTAGAACCTGGAAGCTCCCACTCCCCCAACCAACCTGGGAACGTTGTACAGTTGCACACCAACCGTACGTAGCTCCTGAATCTTTTTGTTTGAGAAAGGCCTCTGCTTTGAAGGCAGCTGGAGAAGCCCATCAGCTGGGAGGCCCTGGTTTGTCACCATGGAGAGGTTCAAGATGCAGGCAAGCTTCACAGCGCCGCCCTCTGGATATTCCAGGGAGGTTCCCAATGCCCTGCTATGGGACTAGATTGAGTTAAGAGATAAAATGGCTTACAGGCCTGTGGCTGATGCCCCATGGGGATGCTGATGGGAAGGCTGACAACTCCGAGGGCCTAGGGCTGCAGCTTGCTGGCTTTCTCTCCTCCCCATCTGTATTCTGCTTTGGGCTTTATTACCATCTCAAGGAGGTGGTGCAGGGAGGTGGTGAAGGGCCTCATGGAACAAAGCCAGGGTCCTATTCTGAAGCAGGTCTTAGATACGCTTTTAAAATTCTAGGTCCCAAACAGAGGCTTTTCACAGAGGCCTGTGCTACCGTGTACTACATGGTTCCTAAAACATAGCTCGAGAAGACCCCCTCCAGTGTGCTTCGCATGAAGAGTGCTTTCCTAACCCTCCAGAGGCAAATCTGGGACAGAACTTAACGTTTATAGAAGTAATAAGCTTCTTTCCTTTCCTGACTATCTCCTATTAAGGTTGCCTAACAAACAGGACTCCCAACAGCAACCAGCTTAAGACAGGCTCTTCCCCGACCCCCAGAGACAAAAATGTCAGTGACAGCAGTTTGACCCCCAAGCACTGTAACCTCCTTCCGATATTTATAGACTTTGCCCTGGTTGGCTGGTGGCCCCACAGGGCTCTGGCCTTCTCCCACATATTCCTTTCTCACCCCTCATTGGCTTCAAGTGGACAGAGGTCACTCCAGAGGTGCCCCTGAGTCTCCCTGGCCACTTTTCAAGACTTCAAACCAATTTCTCATCTTATACTGGAGAAACTGCTTGCCCCTTTCAGATACTGTGTAGCTGGTGTATCTGTGTCAGCCGTCAGACTGGGTTAAATGAGTACAGAAGCCGCTAGAGGTCCCCTACAACCCAGCTGCGGAACTGGAGATGCATGGGGTCCTCATTCTTACCCGTGGACCTCCGGGTCAGCATTTTAGTATTAACGAACAGGCATGAACAGAGCAGAACATAAACTCCCTCGCACTTTTTCAGACAACAGTTTGAGACCTCTGTGAGTTCTAAGCTTACCTGTGGGCCCCAGAGGCTTGCTCACTCTCCCCCAGGAATGTTTTTGGTCAAAAGGCTTGAGTCATCTCGGACGAGGCTGGCCACCTGTGCCTGACTTCCAAGAGCTGTAGGTCTCCTCCCATCCATCAGGCCATGTTCTCTAAAGTGCTGAGGCTCAGAGTGAAGGAAAGGAAAAGGACTGGAATTCAGAAAGCATTAGTTTCTGGGCGGAGGCAAGTGTTGCTTCCTTAGCCCATTTACCATTTCATGAGTCAAGAAGTGCTGTGTTGCAAGCACTCCTCTCCATTCATTTCTGGAGGGATTTATTAAAGGCTCACTTGTTGCAGACTTGCAGGATGAGCAAGGCATGGAGGCAGAAATTCCGACAGGTGGGTCATGTATGGAAAATGGGCAGGGAACTCGGTGATTGTAAGGCAAATTACAAGTAAAGCATGCAAAATCCTAACAAATGAAGATCATCAGCAAAGGAATGCGGAGGCGGAAGTATAAATGGAGGAGAAAAGCAACCCAGAGGAAGGGGCTCACTAGGCCTACTGTGAAATGCAGGCCTCCTGGCAGAGGGCACTTGGCAATAGGAATGTCCTTGGAACGGGTATGTATGTGCAGTGGGATAGTAGTCCACCTTAAAGAGGAAGTGAAATCCGGACACACGCTGCAACATGGATGAGCCTTGGAAACATGTTAAGTGAAAGAAGCCAAGCCCCAAAAGACACACATATGGGGCCACTTACTGGAGATACCTCACATAGTGGAATTCATGGAGACAGAAAGTAAAATTGGGGTTCCTAGGGTCCGGGAGTGGGAACAAAAGGGAGTTCTTTAATGGGTATGGAGTTTTTGCTTCAGGAGGATGAGAAAGTTTTGGAAATGGATGATGGAGATGGTTACAGGACAAAGGGAATATACTGAAGGCCACCGTACACCTGAGATGGTTATGATGGTGAATGTTACGTTCGGTTTACTTTGCCATAGTTGGAACACATACATGCACACTGCTGTCAGACCCACACTCTGAAATGCCCACAGGCTGGTGTCGAGCTCTCCCGTGGAGAAGTCAGGTGCACAGGACCACATTCTGCCACACTGGCTGAGGCGGAATAGGACAGATGCAAACCGGGACCTAGAGTCCTCACGTTCTGTGCCTGCCCCGTGCACCTTGTAATTTGTGATCTCCTTGAGCAGAGGTGTTCTCTGTCCACGCGTTGTCCGGGATCAGACTGGGGAAAGAGGGTCGCCTTGATTTCCTTTGAGACGGGCAGACAAGTGTCTCTGGCTCGTTGGCCAGCGGCAGATAGCTTTGATAGGAGGGACCCATGCGGCTCTGAGAAAGTCGGTCTTTGTTGCTCCCTCTGGTTGCCAAAATAAACCGGAACGCTTCATTCCAAAGAGAAAGCTGAGTGAGAAGCCTGACAGTTTTACGGGGAATAAAAGTCTCAGAGGGTGGTATATTTTAAGTACTTTTTCCTTCCAGTCATAAGTGTTGCTAAAAACAGACGCCAGCCAGCGAGGCGGTGCTGGCTTTGGGGAAACTTCTACCGGGGCTTCCGTTGCCAAGGGTGAGTTTGAGAGGAGGGATCGAGCGTCCTGGTTCCCCGGTGAACCTTTCCCGGCTTTGCAGGGCAGAGTCGGGGTTCCTCTTCCGTCCCTCAGCACTCGGCTCGTGCTTTGTGCCAGCGTTTATCTCACTGTTCACTTGTCTATAGAGCCTCTGGAACAGGACCCAACTTTTACTGCGCTCTTTATCCAGAGCCCCTGGCAGAGTCTTGGGAATGATGCTGAAGAGAGGGAGGGAAGCAGGAAGGAAGGAACGGAGGACACAAAGGCCAGGCAGATGGGCTTAGAGTGTGTTTCTAAGTCTTTGGTTGCTCCAGACCTTTGGAAAGCCCTATATTTCTTAGCCTTCATTACATGCCAGGGTCCTGAGCAAAGCACATCACCTTCGCGTGACACAGTTTTACGAACTGTCTAATAAAAACACAGAAGTCATGCTCCTGGGCCGTGACGATGCTGTGAAGCTATTGGGAGATAATTCAACGGGAGCAGACGCTAGTCCCCTGCTCACCGTATTCATCCTTTTCTGCCTGGGTTACATCAAAACTCTGTCCTGTTCTTAAATATCACCCACAGAAGATTCCAGGATGCCCTCCCTTGGGCTCATCCTGGCACATTAGGATCTTGGTTGTCAGTGAGCTGTTAAAGACCTGTTCGCTGTGCAGGAGAAGAAGTCTCGATTTTGACTGCATGCTCTGGGCTGGGTCCCCCAGCCCCTGTCTTTGTCCTCCTTAGAGAGAATCACCAACCCCCTCCCGACACACCTTCCCTTATTTTGGGCCCCTGTATGGCCGGGCTGTCGGGGCCTGTGGTCAAGAACCTTGGGAAGAGTGGCCTGAGGGGAGGCTGGGGGCGGGGGAGGGGGACGGAATAGAACTGGAGGCTCAGGCTTCCCTCTCCTGCCTTAGTTCTTCTGCGGGCTTCATTTGGTATGCAAGGAAATAAGCCAAACAGCCTGTGAAGAAAGGAAGAATGAGATAGTTTCCTAAGTTGTCTCTGCCTGAGCTGGCCGCGGGTCTGGGGCTCATTCAGCCCTTTGTCCCCCCGTTGAGTGCACTGCGTGTGTGGTGACAATGGCGTGGTGCAGTTACACTGAGGGCTAATGGTCGGAGTTCCGTCAGCCCATTCATGGAGGCCGAGGAGGGTGCAGGGCGCGGAGCCCGAGCCAGCGCGCAGAGGAAGTCGGAGGCCCGTGTAACGAGCTGGAGATCACAAACAGGGCTGTCAGGGCTCCGGGGCTGGGGGGCAGGGGCCAGGGAGGGAGCCTATCATCCTCGGAGTTGGAGGTCTGCCCGACCTCCAGCGCTGTGGAGTGCCACCTGTCCAGGCTGACAGACGAGCATTATGGCTTTCCTTTTAATCAGCTTAATTTGGGGCATCTTAACACAATGACTGGTGCTTTCGGAGGCTGCCGGAAAGCAGAGGTCCCAGAGCCACTGCACTTTGCATGCACGTAGCATCTTTTCACAGGAGGAGCTGTGGTTCCCCACTCCCGCACCTCCCCCGCCCCCAACCCCTTGGGCTACGTCTCCCTTTCTTGGAGATTCTCTGGCCTCTAGGTCTTTCCTTAGAGCTGGGGAGAAGCAGAGGGTCTCAGGGGAAAGCATTCTGAAGCTGGAGGCTTGCCCGTTTACAGCCAGGCTTAGCCTGTAACTCAGCGTAACGGGGGGATGAGTTCAGTAACCGGGCTTCAATTCCGTTCTCTAGCTGCACAATGAGGGCGTGCGGCTGTTTGAGCTCCCAAAGCCCTTTGGACCCCGAGTCCCCTGATCCTGTAATTGCCTCCATGTGGCGTCTTGTGATGCTGCCCTTCGGAAATAACTATGATTCTGCTCTACTCCAGCTTTGCCTCCTTTTCAGGCCTTTGAACTTGCCCCTCTCTTTTATTTCCTTCTCTCAGCTTGACCTTCCAGCATGAGCAGCCCCGCTGGGTTTGAGGCAGGGTTCCTCCTCTCTTCAGGTCACCACTCCCCCCATCCCAGTCCCGTGCAAGGTCCTGCCCTGCTGCTCGGGAGAGTGGGAGCTCCTTGGGCAGGAATGGGGGGCTGTGTGGGATGGGCACGCCTGGCAGCAGGTAATAACACCACCAACACATTTCCCTCTCCCTTCGCTTTCCATCAGCTCATAGAAAATTCTCATGCTCTCTGCAAGTCCAAGAATGGTTCATAATGGAGGGTATTAAAATACCGGGAGTGAGTTCTGTCTCAAGGAAGGTGGGGTGCTGATTTCTCTGTCTCCACCATCACAGAGTAGATTGACGTTGTTCTTACAAGACAAAACCCGTGAAAGTTTTTTATCCAGTTAGGAATGTGTGATCTGCACTTAAAACTCAAGCTGATGATAGCCAAGCTGTGAAGAAGGGGAACGTGAAGGAGGGTTAGGCAGAGGCCCCAGAACCTTCCAGAAGTGAGGGACACGATTGGCCCTAGACAGGCTTAGCTTCCTGCTCTGTCCCAGATGAATCTAGAAGGGAGCAGGGGCTGGGGTTCAGGGTCCCTCATTTCTGGGGTGACTGCTATAGTCCTTTATCTCTTCAAGTGGGAGGTATCAGATCAAGAGCTGGCCATGATCAGTCACGATTTAGATTGGAATGAAAAGGGGCCAAGGAAAGTGTTTTATATGAAAGCTTCCTTCATTTTATTCAGGAAAGCCGGTACCACGCGTTCTTGGCTGGAACTTACATAAATGTGACCCTTAAGGTGACTGATCCTCAGACCCATGGCTTTGAAAGTCCAGTAGAGGTGACTGTCCAATGTCCCAGCCTTCCTGTAGGATTTTATCCAGAACTATTCTTAGAGGTTTCAGGCTGCTGGAAGGGAAGGCTGAATGTCAGAAAGAGAATTGTTCGCGACCCCAGAGCGAAGACTCTTAACATGGCCCCAGATCGGTTCTTTCACTTTCTTGAGCTCTGGCTCATGTGAAGGACCATCTTTCTCAGGGATGCTGCTACAGCTAATGCAGTGATAATCATGGAGTCCTGAGTTGGTCGTATTTTGGGGGTGGAAGGTGGGCTGACCCTGATAACCTCCCCATAGCACCAAATGCAGGCTCTGAGGAAGAAAAGCTAGACAGAATCCGTGGGAGGCGCTAGGGTTCTTGTTGGGGTACAGGGTCTTCCACATGACCTTCACTTCAGGGACTCTTCACCAAATGGCTGTGCCATGGGAAACCCTCTTATTAAAGAGGCCTTGTGGCTGATACCTGGTTGGCATTTCTTTCAGAATTTCATTGTTCAGAGCTATTGTCTGTCCCTGACCTACACACATACAGTCCCTCAATCAGGTGAGGGTCCTGCCACCCTCTGTAAAACCCTTTATGCCACACCTGAAACCAATAGAACACATATATTAATTATACATCAGGGGAAAAAAGTAAACTCTTTGCCATATGCTTGGGATAGGATTTTTCATCCCTGGAGGCAAGCCTGCAGTTATCGTCCCTGTGGCATGGAGGGGTTCTGACCCAATCCCCCATCCTCCTAGAAAAAATATCTTATAAACTTAACCTTCACCAGCTCCTGAAGGACCTCTGGAGCGGACGGGCATCCTGTCACAACTGGCCGCATTCAATGCATTCTCTGTGAGAAAAAAGAAAGAGGAAACTAATATTCATTTAAATTCTGTAGCCCCTCATTTCTCAGTGAGGAGTTCAGGGGAATGAGGGAGGGCGGAGAGCGCCCGAGACCTGAGACAGGGCATTTGAGGACAGTGTTAGACCCCCTAGCATGAACCTCTGACCCTCTCAGAACATGTCGGCTTCTTCAGACAGTGCTCCAATGGAGAGTAAGCCACCTCTTCCGGTTTTGGAAGGAAAACCGACCGTGGGCCCTCCTGTCCACCTGTGATGCAGGACCTTCCCAGGGAAAATGGAGAGTCCTTTGCCTCAAGCTGGTGTTTGCCTTGTTGGCCCACACCAGCTTTATCTTTATTTAAGATCCATTTTCTTTAGATCGTAAGGCTTTCGGGTTTTCCGCTGTCCTCTACTGAAATAGACGTGCCCTTAGAAACGTGATGCCTTTTGCCTTCACCGCGAGCTCGTGGGGCGAGTGGGGAGTGACCTGGGAGCCCAGCCCCTGGGTGTGTGGGCTTTGGAGGAGGCCCACGGGCAGGGTTTCCAGTCAGTACTCAGGGGGTCGGACAGGGTAGAGGGACCAGGACACCCACAGAAGTCTGAGAGATGTTGCCAGCCCCTGACTGCTCACTTGTTCGGGGTGGCCCAGGGATCTCTGTGGCCGGGTTCTGTCTCTCTGGTTCTACGCACCACCCCCAATGCTAGACCCACCGTGCTTCCTTCAGCAATCTGGAGCAAATGCTTATCCATACCTCATCTTTAAGAAATCGAAATAATTTTTTCAGGCTCCAGGGTGGGTTTGTTGTTTCTTATCATAAGAAATGGGATTTTTTTATTGAATTTAGCACCTTATCTATCGCTCAAGAGGTCACCTTTACCCTATGAGTGTGTTTCGTCCTTATTCTACAGGTTGGGGAACAGATGGGAGAAGTGAAATGACCCCGCCGCTGTGTGGTGGGTGGCTCTCAAATATGACTCTCCCTTTTCTTCATTTGTCTCACATTCTGGGTGATACCCTGTCTCTGCCCTTTGCAGTCGGGCAGCTGTTTTTCCTAATCTTAAATTTCGAAGAAAGCTGTAGTTTGAAATGTGGCACGGACAAGATAGGAATGGAATATTTGGGGAGGCATGAAAACTGTGTCCCTTTATTTTAGATCTTCGGAAAATAAAGATAATGCTTTTGTGATTGGCAAACAGTAGCCTCCAGGCTACAGTGAAAATTGCACAGTGAGACAAACAGAGGGGAAGTCTAGATTAAGCTGTGGGAAGACCCAAACAGAGTCTATTTAACATATTTTCCATGTAGATGCCGTGTGAGTGCAGAAAGGGAGCCTGGGGAGGGGGGCACATATCGGCTAAGAGTGATTTTCTCTACCTCAAGCTGCTAAGTGCCAGCCCCTCCCCCCCAGTGACACCCGAGTGTGGCACATTCCATGGCACCCTGCTAACGGAAGCTTCTGCCCAGGGCAAATTTATTCTGAATTTTCCCTACCAAATACAGACTAATATGAAACAACGCTGCAAATTCTTACTTATTCCCCAATTGGACAGCTCCAATGTCCAGAGTTTGTCAACATTCCATGTTGCAGTTCTGTGAGAATTGAGGGTGGTAAGGAAGCAGGGAAAAGGAGGTTTTCTTTTTAAGAACTTAGGCGGTTTCTGTGAGCACAGTTCAGTCCATTCCCTTCTTACCCATCCTCAGGTGCGCCACCAGCCTAGCTCTGCGGCTCTGTGGTGCTGGCCTTTGCCTTGTTTCCGTCACCTCCCAGGGTCCAAAGCAGAAAGCCCCCAGTTGGAGCTGTGATGACTGGGTGCAGGGTGTCCATAAAAGGCTCAGCATCTTGGCCAGACTCTCCCATGCATTGGTCTCAACTGGGCTTCTGCCAAAATCCCGATTCTGTTTCAATGGATCTGGAATGGGCTGGGATAAGGGGGTGCCGATGTTGCCAGTTGTGCACCCCACTTGGAGCAGTGTGGTCCCACGGCTCTGCTGGGACACATATTTCTACTGGGAAACAGGCACACAGCACGCAAGGCTTCCGCTGTGTGTATTTTCTTCATAAGTGCTCTGCCCACCGTTGGTCTTGCTCACAGCTCTGATCAGACCCCTTCTCCTTCTAGGACTGCCTCAAAGCCTGCCAGGAGCAGATTGAGGTGGTGCTGCTCAACAGCCTGCAGCAGTTCCGTCAGGACCAGGGGGACGGGTCCAAGTCGGAGGATGAGCTGGACCAGGCCAGCACCCCTACGGACGTGCGGGATATTGACCTGTGAGGACGCGGTCGGGCCGCATGGGAGAGACGCGTTCACATCTGCTCTCCCCTTCTCTCTGGTTATGTTTTGTTCTTTATGTTTTAGCATAAAACTTTAAAAACAAACAAAAAAAAAATTCTGCCCCCACCTAGATCATATTGAAAGATCTTTTTAGAAGTGAGAGAAAAAGGTCCTATAAAAACGGAATAACAAAAAGCATTTGGTGCCTATTTGAAGTACAACAGAAGGGAATCCCTTTGTATATGCGAACAGTTATTGTTTGATTATGTTAAAGGTAATAGTAAAATGCTTACAGGAAAACCTGCAGAGTAGCTAGAGAAAATGTATGCCTGCAAATATGGGAACAAATTAGACGAGGCTTTTTTTTTTTCATGTTATGAACTAGCATGTACACACCCCTTGTAGGATAATTTCAAGGAACTTGCGTATGCCATTTATGGCATGATTAGATTGCAAAGCAATGAACTCAAGAAAGAATTAGAAATAAGGGACACGATGGGGAGGTAGTACAAAACAATCTCTCAACCTGATTGAACCATTTTGGATGTAGAAGCCTCTTTGCTCTCGACCACCTGTTTGTTACTAAGTCTGGAGCATAGCTGACTCTAGTTACGAACTCTTGCTGTCTACAGTAGCTGCTACCTAAAAGAGATGTTTTATTTTGCCGGCTGGACACAGGTGATTGGATGCTGGTTTCATGTGTTTTTGACATCTTGCTTCTTCTTCCAAACATGGTTCATTGCAGACACCACCATATTTTTATCAAAGGGGGCAATCTAGCTTTGGGCCAGAACCAAAACTCATATGAGATGGAGGCAGATGGAGACCAAGGGTGGGATCTGGGATGGAATCTTTTCTCTTAATGTATTCAAGAGGGCAATGTGACCTTGGCATCCTTTATTAAAAAACTGATTTTTTTGGTGCTGATTGGCATGTCTGGTCCACAGTTTAGCATTGTTATAAACCATTCCATTCGAAAAGCACTTTGAAACATTGTTCCCGAGGGATAGATGGGATGGTTTATGCAAGTCATGCTGAATAGACTCCTCCCTTCTTCTCCTGTGCTCCTCTCCTCCTGCCCCAAGTCGGGTGACTATTCACTTCTGGTATCTGACATTCTCTGGTACACAGTTCTGGTATCCCTACCAGGACTCAAGAGACACCCCTTTCCATCAACATTCCCATCACAACATTCCTCCAAAAAGCCTACAGACAAAGATCTGTTACCATTTCGATGGCAAAGAAGGATCTTAATTCCCACCTATATACTTCTCCTTTGGACATGGAAAGAAAAGTTATCGCTGGTGCAGACAGACAGCTGAATATCAGAGTGTGGCATTTTGTTCCCTTTTCCGTTTTTCGTTAATTTCATTGCAAAGTTGTATTCAGCGTACTTGAATTTTTTTCCTCTCCACTTCTTAGAGGCATTCAGTTAGCAAAGAGGTTGGAGCAACAACTTTTTTTTTTTTTTGCACAATTATAATTGACAGGTAATGAAGCTATTAAAATATTTGCCTTTTTAAGTTAGAAAGAAAAATCAGAACAGGGCTGCTTTGAAGAATTATTTTATACACAGATTCTGCCTTGTTTCGTAGTATGAGGGTTGAAGATGGAGAAAAATCTAAGGGTCTCTTATTTTTCATTTTATTGTGTTCAGTTTTTTATGATTATTTTTTTTTTTTGCGCTGCTAAGAAGCTAAGATCATTCATCCTTATTCACATTAACAGTACCTAGCTGTAATGTTTCACAGAGTGTGCTGCTATTTTATAAACATTTTTATAATATATTATTTTACTGCTTAAATTCCAAGTCCTGAAGTAGATGGTTGAGATAGGAGTTCTTCGTACTGGAAAAGCCCTTCCATAGTTTTTTCTTCTGGTAGCGTATTATGGTTTTATTTTATTTTATTTTTTTTTTGTTTCGTTTTTTGTTTTTTCCTTTTGTTTTTGTTTTTGTTTTGTTTTCTCTCTCTCTCTCTCTCTCTCTCTCTCTCTTATCACATTCTTCAAAGACGGAGCATTCTTTACCTCAGGTTTACTGGACAAACTCAATAGCTACAAAAGAAAATGATTCACATTTTTGTTTTCATAATACCTCACAACCGCATAGTTTCTGCTTGGGAGCCGTTAGTGCAGGAAAGGAGAAGTCAGCGAGGAGGCCACAAGCCCCTCTCGGGTGGAGGGTGGGATGGATTTGGCCCTTGGGTCTGACACCTGGGGACCTTTTCAGTCATGAAGGTCATTAGGCTTCCATTTTGACTCCGGTATCCTCATCATGATGGAAAAAATACAATTGAACCAAGGGATTTCCCCTCCCTCACCCCCCAGGGCAGACGTTCAGCACAAGCATTTATGTAGTGAACTAGGAAGTCATAATTTGCACTAGGTACCAGGTATCAGGAGACAGATTGAGAAGAATTCCAGCAGGCTATTTGGAGACCCTTGTCTTATGGCCCTTTCTTAAAGCAGAGCTTACTTCTGCTTATCTCTCTTTCCCTTTCCCCTGACATGGCCATCCCCAGTTTAGGATCACCTCAGAGGCTTTTCTAGGTCTGAATCTGTGGGCATATGAATCTGCCGTGCGCGGGATCACAAGGGTGCCTTCTCCCACCTGTCTCAGACCGCAGCCGGCCAGCCCCTCTGCTAAGTGGCACTCAGTGGTCTTCATTGCATTGAACTGGCATGATGGGAAAATAGGTCAGATGAGTATGGGAGTGGGAGCTGGAAGGAGGTGGAGAGGCTGTGTCTCTACAGAGATGCCATTCCAGGTGAGTCAGTCTCTCTCGAAGTATGTTTGGGAAGGTTCAGGATTTGATGAGTTAGCACAACCCTAAAATTCTAGGGAGTTTCGGGTAGGACAGTGGGTGGTGAATTCTGAAGTTTTGGAGAGGAAAGCTGAGCAGCCAGTGTTTTGTCCAGAGCTCACTTTGCATAGGATGCTCTTTCAGACCCTTGAGGAATAACACGGAATGGAAGGAGGTGTGGTCCCTAAGTCCTTGGGAGTCTTGGAGCCTAAAGAAAGCAAGGTACAAAGTCACTCAACGGTGACATCTCTAACTAAGCTCAAACAGAACCTGATGAATGAGGAAGGGAAGAGGCTTACAGGTTCTCCCTGCAGTCTGTAACTTCCCAGTTTTCCTGGAGCTCTGGGTGCCACTGGGGCCTTCTGATCTTTTTCTCCTTCTTGTCCTCGGGGCCTGGTGTGATGGGAGGTGTGGTGTTGCTGGTGGGGAAGGTGCTAGGTTGTTTGGCTTTTCTGCCTACTCCCTCCTTAAACAAAAGAAGGAAGCTTGGATTTCTTAGGTAGCTGATGCCCCCCTCCTTAGATCTTGGTCTCCTCAGTAGGAATTTTTGTGTGAGATGGAGTTTAGTTCTCTCCCATGGATTCTTTTCTCTTTCTCACCTCCCACAAACGGGGTTCCAGATATATCCTGGTCTTTCTTACTTTGTTGTCTTTCTCTCTGTTCTTCCTCCTCTCGGTTTTTGGTTTTTGGTTTTTTGGGTCATTGTTGTTAACTGTTTTTCTCCATCAGTGGGAGCTAAATTGTTCCCCTAAGCCTGCCAAATTTTATTCCTTCCCCTATTTTGGCCAAATCCCAGGGGGAAAGTCCTAGTATGCCAAAAATGTATGCTAAGCATTATTCAATTCCATGCAGGTTCCTACCAGCCAAGAAGCCTGCAGGTGGGAGCAGGGGACAGGTCCCTCCTTAGAATGTCTCCCCGTGTTGAGAGGAGGGCACCTCAGAGGAAGGGGTTTGTCTCAGAGGAGGCTTTATTCTGGAACTGCCCCAGGACCCCACTGAAGAGCTCACCATGTCTCAAAAGCCAGACCCCTTTGCTCTATACACTCTGTACAGGCAGCCGGAGGCTGGAAGCAGCCCTCTGCCAGCAGGATGGGCTCCTCTTCAGAGGGAGGTGTAGCTTTCCTGTGGTCTGGCCTTTCCACACTGCCCCGGGGACCTCGAGGACAGAGGTGAAGAGTGTGAGGCGGGATTGAATGACTTGCTCACAAGAGGGCGGGGGAAGTTTCTCTCTCCATGGGCCACAGGGGGCAGGGCTGGGAGAAGAAAGAGACTTGCACCTTATATCATGTAAATAATGATTTTCTAGTTCAAGAAGATAATATTGGTAGTGTGGGAATGGGAGGTAGGAACGGGGAGGAAGTCTGAGTAAGCCAGTTGGCTTCTAAGCCAAAAGGATTCCTCTTTGTTTATCTTTGAGACAGTCCAACCCTGAGAATAGCTTTAAAAGGGAAATTAGTGCTGAGACAGTAAAGTCCCCTTAAGCCGACAAATTGTAGCTACATAGAATGAGCGCAGGCTTCTATCGGTGGGGGCTCAGAGCAGTTTCGAAGAGCCACTCATGCTGTCGTCCATTTGTACAAAATAGGGCAGGAAGATTCAGGAGGATGTTTACGACTTTCTCTTACCATGTGGCTTTTCATGATTCTGGATTCTAAACAACCCAGAACAGTCCTTTTGGCCAGAGCTATTCTCCTACATTTGTGTGTCTCTGCTTTTAGACTTAGCTGGACTATCAGACCCGATTCTTGGCTCAGGTTTCAAGAAGCCATCAGCAAATGTACACATGCACGCTGTCGCTGCAACATTTCTTCCTTTGCCTGCAGCCTACTTTGGGGGAAAAAGTGCCTTACTGACTGTAGCCATTACAGTATCCAATGTATTTTGACAGGTGCCTGTCCTTTAAAAAAAAAATTCATTTTTGTTTTGTTTTGTTTTGTTTTAAATTGGTTTTTGTTTCTTACTGTTGGCCATCTCTTAAGTCCCCAGCAAATCACTGGGCCATTGAATTTTTTCCATTATGTTCATTACCCTTGTACCATGTACCTCAGATCTCTTTCTCTCTCAGTTACAGTTTCTCGTCTTGGACTTCTTTTATTATTATTATAATTTTTTTTTTTTTGCTTTAAAATGAGTGTGATACCATATCGAGTCAATGTTATTCTCTCACAATGTACTCTATAAGAGGTGTGGGTGTTTATTTGGTCGGGATGCTAGCAAGTGCTAAAGTAGCATGATCAGTATAAGCAAAAGGTTTTTAGGAAGTATGGAAAAAAATGTTTTATTGGTTATGATGGTGACATGGTATAGTCAGCTGCCTTTGAAGAGGTCCTGCCTGTTCAGTGTTAAGTGATTTTAAAAAAATAATGGCCTGTTATTCTGACCAGCTTAAAGATGGATTTGCAAATGGTTTTGGATGCAATTAGGTTATGCTATTTGGACAATAAACTCACCTTGACCTAAAAATCCTCTGGCCACTTTGACTTATTTATAGGCCGGCAGCTCTCAGACTAGAACGCGTCTTTCTCCTGTCAGAACTCTGTTGGCAGCAAGTGGTAGTGGCATAAAACACACATCCCAACCTAAAAGGTGCCCCACATGTGTATCCATGTTACTACGATACACGTAGTTAATGGCTTTTTTCCTCCCTTTTGGGTCCCCCCCTGGGGAGCCATCTCATAAACTAGAAGCTTCAGCCCATCTTCCTGAGGTGAACAAGTCCCTGCTATGGCGACTGGGCTTGGTTCCTGATGATTGCCAGCTCTTCACTCTTGCCATGAGTGAGTATCTCCTCCCTTGGGAGGTGCCAGAGGTCCTGGGCAACATCTCCAGACTCCGAGGGGGGTCTCTGGACAACTCCACCTCTGAAGGTGTCTTGACTCATTCTGCAGCTCCTCAAGGCTCTCACCTAATTCCAACCTGGTCTATAACTATCCTTAAGGACTGGGTCATAACTACCCTTGGGGGAGGGGTGGTGAGGCCGAGCCTAGGAGGGGGCTGGGGGTGGGAGAGTACACATTTAAATTAATTGGCAGGCCCTGGTCTTAGCTGCCCCTGGACCTCAGCTCCTCAGACCAGCTTCTTTCACAAAAGCGATGGGTAATGCAAAGGGCAGTAACTTCATAGCCATTTTGATGTCGCTATAAACACTCATGCCCTCTATAGTTCCCTGCCTCTCTCGAAGCCACTGGAGGCTGTGTCCCAGTTTAATTCTGACCTAAGCTGCAACGGTGAGATTAATACTGGTCACTGGGAAAATCCAGATTAAGACGTTGCCTGTTATTCTTAACTAACTCTACTTAACAAGATTTCTAATCTTCCAAGGAGCCTAGAAATTTCCTTTTGTCTCCATCCCCGACTGAACAGTCACCATGCTTGGAGACAAGCAGGGATAGCTTTTTTGCTTGGGTTTCTGCCTAGTGGAGTCTGCGAGGCCTCTTGCAAGCCCCCCCCGCCCCCCCAAGGGCCCAGGTTGCCACTCTTAACCATCCTTGGAATTTTCTTCTGCACAACCTGTTGTACAGCTGGGTCCCTCCCCCCCGCCCCGCCCCATTCCCCCAACTGTTTGCCCTGCATACAGTATCAGTGCCTATCTCTTAATAACACCACAACATCACTCCTTCCTCTAAATGTCATCCAGGAACACCATGGGCTTCCATTCAGAACTGCGGATGTTTCAGGGTGGGAAGGGAGGAGACAAAACAGGTGCTTCATCACAGCTGGCTAGTGATAAATCTAAGGGCCCCTTCACATGCTTGTTCACAGCCACCTCATCCTACACTTGGAAAATCTCAAACCTGAGACAAAAATGCCCTTTCTGAAAGTGGAAGTTAGTGGTGGAGGGAAGAACTAGAGATCCCAGGTCTTTTGTGCTCTAGTGACTACTCATACCTCTTAAGGCTTTCCAAAGATCTGGAACTGTTACGCAGTACACAGAGGTAACACCAAAATAAAACATTCCAGTTGGCTTCATAATATTCTCAACACACTGCCATGAAACAAGTATTCAAAACTGAATATTGCACCCAATTTTTTTCTCCCCTGCTCTCCTAATAATAATGGCCAGCAGAAGGGCTGGTGTCTGTGGCCATGAAGGTTCAGCCTATCAGGAAAAGCTGGGCAGCCACAGCCAACACCCATGTGTGCAGGGTCTATGCTGCGCCTTCAAGGAAAAGCCGAGAAGGCAAAACCTGCGCTCCGTGGTTAAGGAGCTTTCAGTGTGGAAACAAAACACAGCCTATAAGATTGCATGGAGCTCTAACAGCAAATGCCAATGCCTGTGGAGTAAATTGATACTCAAGAGTGGGAGGAGACACTTGCTGAGGAGACAGAGGACAGGCTTCAGGCTTCCTCAAGCAAATGCGTCTTAGGAAAACACTCATGGTAAAATGCAGCACAGTTTGGAAACTCTACCAGAGAAACAGTTTGACCCTTTCCATAAATAAAGGAATGGGAGGTGAGGGGGTAAAGCAAATTAAAAATGAAGGGGAAATATTCAAATAGCTTGAAGAACACACATGATATAATGAATCCGCAATGCTGTAAACACAGACATTATCCTCACAAAACAGGATGAACTCAACCACAAACACTAATTTGGGATGCCCACCTACATAATTTCTCCTAGGTTCAAAGAACCAAGGCTGGCACTTTCGAGATGATGATTGGTGGCTTTCACGCTCTGGGCGCTGGGGGCCTCCCCTGCATGGAAGAGGGGCAGAGTCTCTCAGCCCTGATCGCAATCTTGGTCAAGCAGACCTGAGAAGATAGCAAGACAGAGCTCTGCTGTCCCCTCTGACCCCACCTCAGTATCCCGCTGGAGCCTTGAGTGTCTCCTTTATCCAAAACGTGGCTTGCATTTCATTTGTGGTGATTTGCTTTGGCTCTGGCTTTTACTTCTCACCCCCAGCCCTGACCACCCTCTGGCCTTAGCAGGAGTCTGTTGACCAGAAGTCTAAACGCGCGGTACTTCCTGGGAAGCCCACTAGGTGGCGCTAACACCACAGACGGGAACAACTTCCAAAAAGACCCTTTTGCCCTGAGTTGTAGGACGACTGCCCAGACGGGACCCCTCTCTGGCCACCAGAGGGACCAGCAGTTCCCTCACCTGCTTCTTTCTGGGCTACTACTACATTTCGACTCCGTCTGGGAGTGGCTGGTGCATTCATGACTTCTGATTCTTCTCAGTGATTAGCAACCTGCAGACATATTTAATATTTAGTTGGCCTCCCACCAGGATTTAAACTGCCTTGGTTTTATTGTCAATGTAAAAGGAGAGCTTCCACTTAAAAGTCGGGATTTTAACTACTTTTGGTAAATCCACGTCCTGGCAACAACCCGCCAGAGGGGCTGTTGGGGTGGCAGCTAAGCATGGTCTGATCCCTTCTCTGCCCCCTCAGCACCCACTGAACCCGAGTCACTCCTTGACGCCACCTTCGAGTCACCTACTGTGTTTGCAGCTCTGTGGCAAGAATGGGTCTGCCTTACCTGTCTGCTCCAAAGTAGGACCCCTGTATGCCTCAGGTGGAGAGAACACGCCTGGGATTCTCCCTCCACTTTTCCACCCCAAATAAAGACCACTGTTCCTCGTGAGGCTTCATAATCCCCTTTCTCTCTTTATGGGTTTTGAGTTATCAGACACCTAGGGGCTGAGCCAGATGTTTGAAGTTCCTTCGAGACCCCGGTGCTCAGTTCACACTGGGGTCTGCAGGTGGGCAAGGGGGACAAGGTTCAAGGTCAACTACCTCTGGGGTTTTTTGTAGCCTCTTTTTGTTCTTGTGGTGCCTCAGTAACCCCATGAGAGGATGCACCTGTGACATTTTGAGATCTGTTGAAAAAGTACAAATCCCATGGCAAGCTCAGTGATCCCGCCCATCAAGGTGACACGTAGGGCTCCTGGGCATTGCTCATTCCTCCAACAGACTGTCTTGGGCTGGTGAGATGCCAGGCATTCTGCACCAAACAACAAATGTTTCTTCAGCACCTGCTTTTCCAGAACAACGACGTCCCCGCCCTGCTTGATCTCTGTGGCTCAGTGGCAGAAACAGAGAAGTCACAGGACATCTGCTCCTGAGTGCAGTGGCCAAGAGCACAGTGCTCTCACAGGCAGGAATCCTCGATGGTCCACCCACTAGCTCTGTGGCCTTGGGCATGTTAGTCCCTCCCTTCAGCGAGCCAGTTTCTTTACCTGTGAAATGGGATGAAATAGTAGTGGTACCTCCCGGGTTCATTCATTGGACCACTTCCTGACAGAGCTTACGAACCTCAGGCAAAGGTGGCCTGTGAGACAGGAGCCTCATTCAGTCTTTTTAAAAATTAACGTTACCGACAGGTACCCATTGTTTAGCTACTCAGCCCAGCCAACTTCGACACTGAGAAGGGAGACGTTTTAGATCATTAGCAGCTAAGGGCATTTTGTGGTTTCAAAAGAGCTCTTCCCATGCATCCTATGTAATCTACATATCCCCCCTGTGCATCAGGTACTTCATCTAGTAGCTAAGTGACCAGAGTGTGGTACAGCTCATGGGACGTTATCAGAGTAGGACTGGAACCAGGTGTGGCAACTCAATGTTACGAACATGCTGGGCGGCTGGATGTGTTTGTATTTTGTTTAATGAGGACTGAGCTGAGAGAGTGAAACTTTCAGCCAGGGTGGGATCGGTGGGATGACACCACTGGTGGAAATCACCAGCTGGAACGTCCCCTTCGATGAAGACAAGGTCCAAGGAGAAAGAAAGAGGCCTTGACGTCCAAGGAGACGTTTTGGGTGGATCTGGACTCTGGAAGGGGCATTTTCTTTCCCAGCATTTTTGCCGTGCCTCTCGAGCGAGCGGCAGTGGTTCTGTTCAGGTAGGTTCCTCTTGGTACATGTGGTTTCTAAATGTGGAGCCACTATGACTGTCTGCCCGGCACACACACACACGTGCAGGAATGTAATTGTTTTCCCCTGAAACTAGTTCTGATCGGAAGAATCTGCCTCTCAGGCCATTCTTAATGTGTTCTCCCTCTTCCCAGGTTTGCATTCTCAGTTGGGTTTGCCTTGCCCCAGCACTCAGGGCAGGATGGAGGGACGGGATGGAAAAGTGATCCTTGGGTCTCCAGTTGAAGCCTGAAAACTCCCTTGGGATCAATGACTTTGCATACCGACCTAAATGAATTACAGTCTCTTGGTTGATATCTGTAGCCACTAAAACATTCTAAGTGTGTGAGCCTTGGCCACTCCCTCGCAACCTTGCTATCAGCTTACCGGGAGAGCAAAGCTTGGACTAAGTTTTGGCCCCATCCATACGGACATTTAGTAGTCACAGCGGGCCCTAAGCGCTTCACACCTGTCCCCGTAGTGTTGGAACAGCTCAGGGCTCTGTCTCTATCACCAGCTTGCGTGAAGCTTTCATTCCTCCAGGTAAATATTCCAAAGGTAGGAGGAGTCTCTTACTTTTAGAGGCAGCAACAAGCAATCAGAAGGCCTCCTCATCCTGTAGCTGGACACAGGGCTGTTTAAGATATGAGGAGCAGGCCAGCCCGCCTGTTTATTCAGAGGTGAGGAGTGTCTCTGAGATGGCTTCAGCAGGCCAATATACCAATATCGATTTCAATGAGGCCCAAAACTAACTCACTCGCATTGTTATAGTTCACAGGCCGCTATTTTAATCAATACATCCTCATTTCTGAAATTCAGGATTCTCATTAAAGTACCCATAAGCAATCGGGATACAGGTAACTGAAGTTCTATGGACTGTGGTTCTCCTGATTAGGGTACCTCTGGACCACCCTTGGATTGCACATCCTTGACTGGGATGTTTGTGTGCCCCCCCATTCATAGGTTGAAAATTATTAATGAAACTTGATGGTATTGGAGGTGGGGACTTTGGGAGGTGACCAGGTCACGAATGGGATTAGGGGCTTTAGAAGAAGAAGCCGGAGGGCTAGCTAGCTCTCTCCACCTTGGGAGGTAGTTGGTCACCCAGCAGAGGGCTCTCACCAGCCCCTGATCCTGCTGGCACCCAGTCCTGGACTTGCAGCTTCTAGACCTGTGTGAAACAAACGTCAGCTGGTGAAGCCCCCCATGCCCCCGGTGGCGGCGGTGTTCTCTTATAGCAGCTGGAGCCAACAGGGAATGCTGGTAGCATCTGGGTTACAGCTTACGTGAATCACCCACAGAGGCCACATGTTCTGAAGTACTTCAAGAAAATTGCAGACATTGCTACTGGGCCTGTCTCAGTAAAGTTTTTGCTGGAAAAGAAATATTCTGCTGTTCCCACACCACGCTGGGGGCTGGGGACCAAAAGACAAAAGGCTGCCCAGGCTGCTACACAACTGCTCCTTCTCTGGGGTCTCTCCACCTCCAGGGGAGCTCCTCCTTCCCCTCCCCAAGCCCCCAAATTTATGCCCCGAGGCCCTGCAAGGGTTCTGTCATTCTGAGGTTAGGTTCGCCCAGCAGTTGAGACATTGAGGTGGTCCGAGAATTCAGGGACTGCAGTTCTTGGAAAGTCTTGATGCCTTAGGTAGTCTAAAAGCAATCATTCAGGGATGTCTGGGTGGCTCAGTTGGTTAAGTGTCTGCCTTCGGCTCAGGTCATGATCCCAGGGTCCTGGGATCATCGAGTTCTGCATCGGGCTCCCGGCTCAGTGGGGAGCTTGCGTCTCCCTCTGCCCGCTGCTCCCCCTGCTTGTGCTCACTTTCTCTCTGGCAAATAAATAAATAAAATCTTTTTTAAAAAAAGAACAAAAAAATGAAAACAAGCATTTACGAGTGCCTGGCTGGTTCAGTTGGAAGACCATGTGATTCTTGATCTCAGGGTCACGAGTTTGAGCCCCACATTGGGTGTAGAGGTTACAAGATTTTAGGGGGGAAAAAAGAAAAGCAAGAGCAATCATTTACTTATATTTTCCATATGTCTCTGTAAAATCAGAATGAGAGCACTATGGAAGATTTGCTTTGGTATGGCATTTCCTACTGCCGTCCTTGCTTCATACTCTAAATCTTTCTAGATACTAGGGCCAAGAGACCAATATTTTAGGATCCTAAAGGTCTTCTTTTTTCCTTAGCATTCTGTCAGGGCTGTGGCAGAAGCAAGAGCCCAGGCCTTCCCACTCGATATTCCCCAGTGCTTGGAGTGGTGTATTACTGACTGTGCCATGCACTCGGATGTTTCATACAAACTGTCACACCCATCATGACAGGGAGAGTCAGGGTGACATAGCGCAAAGTCTCACTTAAGCAAGAAGATCTGCGTTTGAATCCCAGGGCTTCCACTGATGAACAGCAAGAGCTCTGAGTTTGCTTGTTCTTTTAAAAATGGGAAACCTCGGGGAACCTAGATGGCTCAGTCGGTTGACAATCTGCCCTTGGCTCAGGTCATGATCCTTGGGTCCTGGGATCGAGCCCCCGAATCCGGCTCCCTGCTCAGTGGGGAGCCTGCTTCTCCCTCTCCCACTCCCTGTGCTTGTGTTCTCTCTCTCACTGTCTCTCCTCGCTGGATTAAGAGGATTAAGTGAGATAGTCTATGTCAAGTGTTCTACATAGGAAGAACGAGAATCAGCCAGCCTGAATACATTGCAAACGTGTCAGAGCTGTATGAATTGTTTTTAAAGGCATTATATATGCACACGTTAATTTCCCAAAAGCCCATGGTGGAAGGGGATGTTGTTTTTCTGTGGATCCTGATGGAGGGGACCACTCTTGATACAATGGCAGTAAAACTGTAAGCACATATAACTTTCATAGTAGCCTCTCCGTGCTGCTGCCGTTCTTCCAAACAGCTATGAACTTGGGCTTGGGGAGAGTTCTTTTTCCCACTAAGTGACAGGCTCAAAGGCAAGGCATGAAAAGGGATTAGTGGATACATGTATTCACATAAAGAGGAGTTCCCCAGAAGCGCGTCAGGCTGAGAAGGCATCCTTCGACTGTCCATCAGTAGAAAAGCTATTTGATGGACAGATATGATTTTTTGGGGAACGAGCAATAATGGAGAACCATGGATGACAGATGTCAGATGTTGGCAAGGGGGCTGCCAAAACAAATCTCCCTCCTCCTTCAGACAGCAAGCTGATGGAGGACTGGGCACAGTTGGACCGGCAGCCCCTTCTCGCGCGGATCATCGGTCACATTATTATTTCTCAGTCACCAGACAAAGCAGATGGTTTACCATGTATTTGTGATTTTCTGTTGACCTAGAAATTCTGTTTTTCCATCAGGGTACAGCACGTAATCAATTATGACAGTGGGTGGGGCAAGGAAATCCCTGCCAGTGAAAGTCCAAGACTTTCTCTTTTATTAAATTTGCATAAGCTACTATAATTTCCAACTTAAAAGGAATAGAGGGAAAAAGCAAAGCAGTGTTGTTAGAATAACTTGGATAACTGCAAAGCCACAATTTGTTGTTGGCCCTCAGTTTGTACCGGTATCTGCTGTCAGTTCTGTCTGTCCATTTTTAGTCTTAAAATTTTCTTGTCTCAACCATAAGAGACTCTTAATGTCACAAAACAAACTGAGGGTAACGGGGGGGGGGGTTGGGGAGAGGGTGGTGGGGTTATGGACATTGGGGAGGGTATGTGCTATGGTGAGTGCTGTGAAGTGTGTAAACCTGGCGATTCACAGACCTGTACCCCTGGGGCTAATAATACACTATATGTTTCTAAAAAATTTTTTTAAATTATAAAAAAAATTTTCTTGTCTGTATTCTGGTCTAACAGACGCTCTTAGAATCATAAAGTGACATCATCAGAGCCAAACTCTGTAAAAGTAAGGAGAACAAAATCTGAAAACAAAAAAGCTCATGAACTCAGATTTCTTTTTGAATATTCAATTCAACTGTATTAAATGGTAATAATACTAAGTTGGCTTCCCTTAGCGTGTGTGAGTGGCTACATACAGAGAACACTTCTCTGAATGTACATTCTCTCTCACCCACCCTCTGAATAGTTTTCTTTGTGAAAGGCACCTTGCATATATTTATGGAAAAAGTCCTTTAGTAGTAAAAACAGCATAAGCATTTTTAACATTATAAATATCACCTAGGGAAATCTTTGACACAAATAACACATTTTTTCTTGTTTTTTTTTTCCCAAAATGTCCGTATTTTTTCTTATGTCAGTCCCCCAGTGAATAGTTTTCTATCCTATCATTTTTTCCCCATTTAATCACGTATCAGGGGACTGTTACCATATCACTAAATACTCTTTAGGGACATGATTTCCAATAGTGGTAAATATTGATTGAGTTCCTACAATGTGTCTGGCACTATTCTAAGCACTAAAGGCATGAAAGAGAACAAGGTAGTCCCTGGCCTCAAGGAATTTACATTCTAGCAGAGACAGACAGGTGATAAACTTGTAAAAACAGTAAGTGAGTGGTATAATTTCAGATAAAATAGGATGATAGATGGTCTCCGGGCAGGCTGCTTTGCTTGCAGGAAGGCCTCTTGACGAGGTGACTTGAGTTAGGATCTGAAAGCTGAGAAGGAAATAACCATTCAAACATTTCACAGAAGAGCTCTGGAAGCAGAAAGAACAAAAAAATGCAGACCCTGAGACAGGAATGAGCATGTCATGGTCTAGGAACAGAAAGAAGCATTTTAACTAGGGCTTGGTGAAGAAGGAGAGTGAACAGAGAAATGGGACTGGAGACCTAGAGGGAGCCCAACTCACCCAGGCCTTGTAGGAGTTGGGTAAGGAGTTGGGACTCTATTCTAGTGGCAGCGAGACTCCATTGTAGAATTTTCCAGCAAGGGGCTGGCGTGATGTGATCATAAAGACATCCCTTTGGCCGCTGAGTAGGAGAGGCTGTATAGTGTACAAGAGCACAGACTCCCACAGTCATCCAGACAAGAGATGATAGAGCTTAGGATAGGATGTAGTAAGGTCATAAGGAAGAACGATGGACTCAGCATTAGACTCAGTGATAAAGCACACAAGAACTTTTCTGTAAGCTTTTAGATTTATTGGTTGATTGATGAAGATTTGAACAACATAGGTCAGCTCAATTCAGACATACATAGAGGTCTGCACCAATAATGAGTGAACCCACATTCTTCCCGAGCACACATGAAGCATATATCCAAAATGACCATGCATGAGTTGACAAAACGAGTCTCCACAAATTTCAAAGATGTATATCTTTAAAGATCTTTGAAATCCTGTAGATTGAAGTCTATGACTATTTCAGTCCTACTCTTAGAATAAGGAAAAAAAACCCTTTAGTTAAAAAAATTATAAACAAGAAAAACAGAAATTTCATTGACTCCTATTAACCAGAAAGCCAGTATTTGGTACCAATATAATTAACTTCACCCTTAATGCTATTGTTGAAAGTATCTGAAAACCAATGCCAACCCACGCTCTCCTCCCTGGTCCCACATCCTGAGTAGATTAAGCAATTTCACCCTTGGCTCATTTTCAGTGAAGACTATAATTAAATCTTTTTTTGAAAACATGACTAAAAGTCCAGTACTCACTGCATTTTTGAGCCTACAGAAATTTGTGATGAATTTGATTAAGAGTATTAGGTTAAGAATCTAGGATTGCATGGGCAACTGGGTAGAAGGTATTGCCATGAGATGAGAAAGACTTGAGGAGTGAGCAGTCTTAAGAGGTTAAAAAAAAAAAAATCAAAGTTTCCCTGTGGGCAACGTTAGCTTGAGATGCCCACTGGGGATCTAAGTGAAGATGCTGGGTAGGTACCTGGAAACTTGTGGACTGGAGATATAAATATCTATACACTGGGTAGGTTCACTTAGGAGACTGCACAGTTGGGTGAAGAGGAGAGCTCAGGGCAGAATCCTGGGATACTCCAACACGCCCAGTATTTATGGCATTGTCCACTCACTAAACATGTGTGCATTCCCCACATTTCCCATTACTTTTGCAGTTAAATAGGGCTATTTCAGTAGCTCTGGACAATGCACAGCGGAAGCATCTAAGAACTGGTTCAAGACCTTCAATTGTTCTTCTCTCCTGTCTCAGGACTCATGAATCTATGTGTTTAAATTGATATGTCTGTCAACCCTAATTCCCAAATAACCACACGGAGCAAAGGCCCTTTCTGATCCATGTCAGACAAGTTACAGGAGAGAGAAACTTTCATGCGGTAGGCCAGGGAAAACTTCAGGGTTAATTTGTTATCTCAGCATAACTTGGTCCATCTTTTTTTTTTTTTTTTTTTAGGATTTTATTTATTTATTTGACAGAGGGAGACACAGCAAGAGAGGGCCCACAAGCAGGGGGAGTGGGAGAGGGAGAAGCAGGCTTCCCACTGAGCAGGGAGCCCGATATGGGGCTCGATCCCAGGACCTCAGATCATGACCTGAGCCAGAGGCAGATGCTTAATGACTGAGCCACCCAGGCGCATAATTTGGCCCATCCTAACTAATTCAGAATTCTATCACATGCTATACCACAACAAAGCAACATTTTTTCATTTTTTACAAAAAGCCATATGTGATGTGACAGGTTGTCAACAAAAGTCTATCAGTGGTTACATCTAGCTTCTATCTAAACAAAGTTTAAACCAACTTTTCATTTTAGAAGCTGAAGAGCAATCCTGGAACTGTTGAGTGAATAATGCAAGATTATGTCCATTCTTTCAAAGATCTTCATTTCTCAACTTTATTTTTTTATTCTTAAAGTTAATGTAAACACTCTTTCTATACGTATTTCTTGCATAATTCTTTAAGTTAATACTGGTGCTTTATAATTTTCTAAATTTCTCCTAAACTAATACTCTCCCATTTTATCAGATAATTTTTTAAGATATTGGTTCATCTGAGAAATTGATCGTTAATAAATATTCCTCATTCATGCATTTAACAAATTTTAATTGAGTCCCCACTGTGTTTTAAGCATTTTGATAGGAGCCAGGGACATAATGAAACAAAGCCAGCACTCACCTTCATAGTTATAGTTTTGATGCCACCTGGTGCATACTTACCTGGAGTCAAACTCAGTTTTGAGATCTTGAGAGATGGGAAATTACTTAGCTTCTCTGTGCCTTATTTTCTTCAACTGTAAAATAAAAATAGGGATGTCCGAATGGCTCAGTTGGTTAAGTGTTTGCCTTTGGCTCAGGTCATGATCTCAGGATCTTGGGATAGAGCCCTGTGTGGGTTCCCTGCTCAGCGGAGAGCCTGCTTCTCCCTCTCCCTCTCCCCACTGCTCATGCTCTGTCTCTTTCTGCCTCAAATAAATAAATAAAACCTTAAAAAATAGATTAATTAGTAATTCATACCTTGCAGAGTTATTGTGTTAAATGAGGCAAAGCGGAAGTCTGTTTTTAGTTAAGCTTTAGAAATGTACTCAGATTCCCTTAAAGAGAAAGAGGTTTTATTATAAAAACAGAAACCACAAAGTATGTTATTATGGCAGCTGGAGGGACAAGGGACCAGGTAGTCTCTGCATTACACACTTGCGTCTGCTTCTGTCTGCTTAGATTTCTTCCATTACCTTGCTTGTTCTTACTCCCTACTCTGTAAATCTGTTCTCAAGCTTAAATTATTTGTGGTTTCTGTCTCTTCATAGCTTCAGGCTACATGCTCCTTATTGCTCGAACTTAGTTTCTCTTGATGCTTTTTCTCTTTAGCCCTCACATATAACTAACTAATTAATTTCCCTTTTCTAGTTCAAACTTCCAGGAGAATCTGTTGGACTGATTCATTCATTCAGGCATGCAGAAGATTTATATGAACTATCTACTATGTATAGGCAGTGTACTCCCAAGATAATTTGGGCCTCCTTTTAGAACCCTCTGAATTATCCTTCCACCATCATTCTGAAAATGTCTGTTTCCTGGAAGCTTGCTAGAGATGCTGAATTTGGCCTCTACTCCTGATCTACTAAATCAGAATCATTTTAACTAGATCCCCAAGTGATTTGTATGAGTGTTCAAGTTGGAGGAGCACTGCCTTAAGCTTCTAGTTCTCAAAGCTGACAGTACATTGGAAAGAGCTGGGGACTAAAAAAAAAAAAAAAGAAAGAAAGAAAGAAAGAAAAAAAATTACTGATGTCTGGATCTCTCCTGCAGAGGTTCAGATTTAATTTTTCTGGGATGTGGCCTGGCATTCAAAAAGTCCTAGATGGTTCCAATGTGTGGGTAGGTTTGAGAATCACTGAACCAGTCCTGTGTCTCCATGGACCCGCTGTGAACCTAGAGTAACTGCTTCGTTTCTCTCTAGGCCAGATTCTTCCTATCTTAAGTGAAGATATCCCGTCTTGTTCTGAGTTGTTCTGAGGGCCAAATGTGATCACACATGTGAAACTGTTTTGAAATGTGTGACTATAAATCCCATGCATCACTTGACTTCTCTAAACCCATCTTCGCATATACAATTGGGGGGTAAATGCATTATCAAATAGGGGAATTTAAGTAAAAATGAATGGAAAACAATGTAAAGGTTAACATTATGGAGCTCTATCATTGTAAAGCTAGCACGAGTAAGCTTTGTTATCCCATTTCACTTACCAGTAACCGAGAGGTTAAGTAACTCTCTCAAGGCCCCGAGAGCTGTTAAAGAAACATTACTCTCCAGATGCTCCTTAAAAAAGTGCGGGGCGGGGAAGACTTTACTGAAGTCCACTGCAACTGGGGTTCAGGCTATTGCAACCGGGAGGAGACTGAATTCAATTCCAAATAGAGCGGAGACCAATGGAGGCTTACAGCCAGGGGGCGGGGTGAGGGAGGGCACGGAGACTCCGAGGAAGTTGGTCAGACATCAAGGGAGAGGGGGAAGAGGAACTTGAAACCAAGGACGGAGGAAGGGGAGACCCATTAAATACCACGGTGGAGGAAGAGGAACTTGATCCCACACGAAGGGCGAGGGGATTCTCCATTAATTAGTTCCGCAGGGGTCTTCGGTGAAACCGGGTTCAGCAGGCCGAGGACGAGGCCTAGTCTAGAAACGCGCTCAAAACAAATCTGAGCAAAGTTTGCTGCACGAGTGTGTCTGCCGTGGCGCGCGCGGGGACCCAAACCGGGCGGGTCCAAGTCCCCAACCTTGCGGACCCCACATCCCCCGTGTTAGGGGTTAACAGTAACACCTCCCAGGACCCAACGTGTCTGGCCCAGTGCAGCCCTGAGGCAGAACTACGAGCTGCGTTACAGCTTCAAACGACATCAACCCAAAGGCCGTGAGCCGGTTCCCTTTTCCCCCCGGAGCCTCCCGGATCCAAACTTGCCCGGGCAAGAATCGCTTCCACTGCGGACTCCAGGGCCCGCCCCGCACGCACCTGCCGCGCGCCAATCACAGGCCTGCGCGCAGGGGCGCAAGCGCTACGGACCTGGGCGGGGCCTCATCCCTCACCAATCTCCGCCGGCCTGCCGGCCTCGAGTCCTTCTGATTGGCCCCGCGGGGATGACGTTAGTGGCCGCCTCGGCCTATGGCGGCGGAGCCGGCCGGCCGGCGGGGCTTGGCGGAAGTGGTGTGGGCGAGGTGTCCCGCAGTGCAGAGAAGCGGCGCGCGGGAGGGTGCTGGGCGCGCGAGCCGAGCGGCAGCCACTACTTTCCGTCCCTCCGGGCGCCAAGAAGATGACGCGCTTCGCTCTGACCGTGGTCCGGCAGTGAGTATTGCAGGGCGCCCGTCTCGCCTTCTGGTCAGTGAGTTCTGGACTGGGTGATCAGACCGTTGCCCCTCCCCCTTGCTGTCCCCTCGTGGGGCGGGCTAGGACCCGGCTGTCTCCGAGGTGTCTTCGCCAGGGCCGTCTCCCGCGGGCCCTCCTTCCCCCCAGCACCGCCGAGCGGGGAAGCGGGTCCTAAATGGCCCGAGTCCCGCACTGCGGATGAGCGCACTGAGGTCCGGAGGTTCGCAGCCGCTCGGCGGAGTTAAAACTGGAGGAGGACAGCCTTGTCCCCGGACTTCCCGGGGCGCCGCCTTTTGCTCCGCGGCGGAGTCTGCAGAGTCTGCGGGACGGCTCGCCCAAGGCAGATGTGTTTGTGCCGGCTGCCTGCCGCGGTCCTCTCTCTGCCCGTCTGCTGTCCCGCCTCGCTTGCCCGGGCAGCCGCAGGCACAGATCCGAGATTTACGTCCTCCCCCCGGAGATGACATTGCTGGCAGAGGAAGGGGGCCCCCGCCCTCGTCTCAGCCGACCGCACCACCCCGAACACATATTTTTATCATAGCATTACATGGTGGAGCTAAGGCAGATTTGTCTTCAAGTCTGTTATCTTTTTTCCTTCTGAACGCGGATTGGCCGAGTGTTTGTTGAAGGGCGTGCAGCCCAGGGTGGTTGAGAGCACAGATTTTTCCAACAGGATAGATGTGGGTTTGAATCCGGGCTCTGGCTAGGAGGAGCCTTGTAACCAGGGCTTCCGTGAACGACCTCAATCTCCTGATACATTGAATGGGGTAATGTGGGCTAGTGTGAGAACTAGAGGCAAAGGCAGAGTGTATAGCTCAACGGAGAGGAAGAAATAAATATATCTCAAGAATTAGATGACTTCTAATTCTCTAACACATCTCTAATAAAAATGTAGTGAATCCTCCACACTTATGTGTAGTTTTATCAGACCAGCATTTTGTACACTGCGTGCCAGTGTACTGGACTATACAGATAAACGAGATACCATTTTTTTACGTCCTGGAGCTCAAAAGAATACTAATAGGACTTAACCTGGTCACGCTGACTTTAACTGCCTTTTTTTTTTTTTTTTTGGCCCTGTTCTTCCTTTATAGGAGGATAGTTTTGGAAGTCAGCAGAATTTTCCCTTTAGGATTTTTGATGACTAAACCAGAAATCAAGTTTCTCCCTGTCTCTTCTTTCTCCACCCCTCCATTTTATAGAATGCTTTATGACCATTTTATGACCTACTTAATGGCATATAGTTTATTGGTAGCAGAGCAGGAAATAGAGCCCTCATTTTCCAGTGTTACTACACTTTTTGGATGCCTTGACTCAGGCAGCACAGTGCCTGACATGTAAGTGAGGCTTACATGAGGAAGTAAGTGAGGAAATCTGGATTACACCATCCCTTGAAAAGTAAGGTGATGTCTAATTAGATTCTTATTGGGCAGTAGTTATATGAATCTGGATTTTGTCTCTTCCCGTTCTTAAAAAGGCCTTAATTTTAAAAATTGATTCCTTAAAGATATCCTATGAGAATCAATTCAGAAGTGAGTCTTTATAAATAAATATATAAATAATTTATATAATTATATATTTATTATATATAAAATATATTAATATAAATATATAATTATATAATAATAAATAAATATAAATATAATATAAAGTGAGTCTTTATAAATAAATAAATAAACAAACAAACCCGTTGTAATTAAGTTCTGACAACAATCCAGTGAGGTGAGGACTGCTCAGTTAGCAGGTGAGGGAACAGATGCTGAGGGCCTGTAGCTTGTCACCCGGCTAGATGGGGGGCTGGGATTTGAACTAAAGGAACATGACTCTGTAGCCCAATCTCTCAACCACTGTACTCTTCTGCCTCCTGTTTTGTTGAGTTAAAACCTAGTGTTTGTAGATTGCTGGAATATCACCAGCCATTTTCGTGACTGCTTTTTATTTCTGCTAATATAATTGTGAAAAGTGATACGAATAGTTTGCTTTGTTCTGTTTTATTTGTGGGAAAGTGGAATTAAAGGTTTTGAAATAATTGGTAGGGTTATGTTAACTCTTGTTTGGATCATTCTTCTTTTCCCTTCTAAGTCCTCCAAACTAAGAATTGAAGATTCTTTCAGGGAAAGAAACGATTTCAAACTTGGCTAATAATAGTCAAGATAGTTAAATATATGATGATTCTTACTGGAATCCAGAAGATTGGGTCATTTAGCATAATATTGGGAATAGCACTAACCTTTTCTATGACCTGATTCTGTATAACTAAGATAGTCAAATGCTTTGAAACTGATGGCATGATCAGTATTTTTTAAGAGATGGGTAATTTTATTGAACAGTACCTTCAGATAATGCAAGAAAACTTTTGAAATGCAATCTTTTTAAGTTCAACCAAATCCTTCGTGAATCTTGTACTGTTACTACATATGTGTTTTTCTTCATTATACTTACGGGTATGTATCATTTTTGGAATAGAATATCCAAGATTCCAAACTTGAAGTCTTTTAATATTATTAAACTGTAACCTCTTATGATCTTGTAGCACAGCATTGTTGAAAATCCCAAAATATGTAGGTTGGCATTTCCATCACCTATACAACCCATTGAAAGGCCGGAGTTCCCTTGAAATATTATTTGTGTGTGTTTGCAATTAGTTGCCTGCAAAGCCATCCCATTTTACTTCCATTTTTATTTTTTTATTTACTTTTTAAAAAAGATTTTATTTATTTATTTGTCAGAGAGAGAGAGAGAGAGAGAGCGAGCGTGAGAGAGAGCACACAAGCAGGGGGAGTGGCAAGCAGAGGCAGAGGGAGAGGCAGGCTCTCTGCTGAGCAAGGAGCATGATGCAGGGCTCCATCTCAGGACACTGGGATCATGACATGAGCCAAAGGCAGCCACTCAATGGACTGAGCCATCCAGGCGTCCCTTCACTTCCATTTTTAGCTAACTCTTAAAACTTGAAAAATTTTTTTTTACAAACTAAATTAAATTTACTTTTTTAAAAAAGATTTTATTTATTTATTTGAGAGACAGAGATCACAAGTAGGCAGAGAGGCAGGCAGAGACAGAGGGAAAGCAGGCTCCCTGCTGAGCAGAGAGCCTGATGCGGGGCTGGATTCCAGGACCCTGGGATCATGACCTGAGCCTAAGGTAGAGGCTTTAACCCACTGAGCCACTCAGGCACCCCAATTAAATTTACTTTTATTGACTTAAAGGTGATTAGTAAAGTTATTGATAGCAAAACTGTTTCTTTCTTTCTTTTTTTTTTTTACGCCACCTCTATTGGCAGTTACTTTTTGTTGAATGCCAATAATTGTTCTGGTCGTTAATAAAGCAAGTATAGTAGGTACTAGGTCACCTGTAAACTTTTATAAACATCTGTGTGATTGTTTTGTTAACTGTGGTATTTGTTTTCTGGAAATACAGTTGATCAATCGGTAGACTGTTTACAACTAGGACTAACTTCTTTATAAACAAAAACATATCATGAGTTGGGTATGTTACATTTTTTCCCCCACAACCTATCTAGTGAAAGTCTCTGTGTTACTAGCCCTTGAAATATTCCATATTTTCGAATGAATTATTTGGTAGAAAGGAATTAGAATAAAGCTTTATTCATGATTAAATAGCAGGTGAGGCTTTGCATTTCCATGTAGGCTAAAGCATACCTATTTTGAAAACATGCCCCCAACTGTACTAATTTCTTATGATTTATCTCCGTCTTGTGGCAAACAGTAGTTGTCGATTGAATTTGAATTCTTTAAAGGGATGTGATTGGGAAATTAAGCTTTATAAATGACTTCTAAAGAAATCCCATAGCCTATAAACCAGAGCTAACAAAATACAATATCTTTCGAAGTGAAGAACAGTGTAATAACCTACAAAATGAATAATGCATATTTGGAGGGCCTATAAACGGCTGGTCATAAGACTGAACTTGGCATAAGCATTTGGATTCTTGCAGAGTCTGGTGTTCGGCTTTGGAAATGGATCACAGCTCAGATTTTGAAAATGAGTAGTGTTATTCCTGACTCCTTCAAAATATATCCCTCTGACCTTCCAGCTTCCTCTACTTTCTCTACCCCTATCACAAGCCAAACTTTGGTTAAGGGAAGTAGATTAATAGTAAAACTATTTTAGCCACCTACTTTTCTTTCCTACTCCCAAAACAAACTTTTAAACATTTGCCTTAAGGATTTATATAAACCTCTTGATAAAGCTGATAAAAGCTATAAAACTAAATATTTATGAAAGTTTGGGGGAAAAATTCTATTTCTAGGTTTCCCGCTCTGTAATATTTGTAAAGGGATTTAAAGGCAAAAAATGCCCGGCAGAATGCCAGCAATTGTTAATAATATAATAATGTCGGCAGCAGTCTCTATTGACTTATAGCTAAATAAAATCCTTCATTATGTCATTGCTATTTTTTTCTCCATTTGTCAAAAATAGTTAGATGGTGTGGCAGTACCATTACAAAACCGATTCCATTTTTTTATAGTATAACATTTTGATAATAGAATCTTTTATATTGGGGCGCCTGGGTGGCTAAGTGGGTTAAAGCCTCTGCCTTTGGCTTAGGTCATGATCCCAGGGTTCTGGGATTGAGCCCCACATCGGGCTCTCTGCTCAGCAGGGAGCCTGCTTCCTCCTCTCTCTCTCTGCCTACTTGTCTGTCAAATAAATAAATAAAATCTTAAAAAAAAAGGAATATTTTATATTATTCTGCATCTTACCAAATCAGGTACTGAGCTTAAACTTAAATTGTGAGCTGTCCTTTTAGCAAGCATACAAAAAATTCTCATCTGTTGAATTTGTATTTGTAACAACCTGGACTGGCAAAATTATTAGATTTCTGGCACCTGCGTGGTTCAGTCGTTAAGCATCTACCTTCGGCCCAGGTCATGATCCCAGGGTCCTGGGATCGAGCCCCGCATCAGGCTCCTCGGAGGGAAACATGCTTCTCCCTCTCCCACACCCTCTGCTTGTGTTCCCTCTCTCTCTGTCTCTCTGTCAAATAAATAAATAAAATATTTAAAAAATTATTAAATTTCTCCTCATTCTTGATTTTAAATTTATAAAATGAGCAGGAGAGCATAAAGTAGAAAATAAAGTAGGCAGAAGCTTTTGAGGTTCCTGTATAAAAGTAAAGCGGCATAGAGAAGGTTCTTTGAATTTTGCTGAAATTGAATTGGCTACAAAGCTACTGTCTAAAGAGGATATTACTTGTATTTAACAGCAGTTCTTTTATTCTTGATCTCAGCAAGATTATGAGGCTGAGACAGGAAGTGCATCCAATGTTTGGGAACCATTTTCTGTATTAGAAATGACAATTTCTTCATCCTCACCCTGGATGCTTTATCTGTCTGAATGGTAGAGATTAATGTCTTCTTTCGCATCTGTTTTGTATGATTCTGAATTTTAGAGTATAAAACATATTAACTACAACAATGATAATAATGGCAAACCAGTGCTAAATAGTTCTGAGAAATTTAATTTATTTTTTTATACTTTTTTTTAAAGGATGTAACTTATGTGAGAGAGAGAGAGAGAGCAAGAGAGAGCATGAGCAGGGGTGGGGGAGAGGGAGAAGCAAGCTCCCCGCTGAGCAGGGAGCCCAACATGGGGCTCTATCCCAGGGCCTGGAGATCATGACCTGAATCCAAAGCAGACACTTAACCAACTGAGCCACCCAGGCACCCCTGTCATATATTTTTTTAAAGCTCCATCCACATATTTAGAAATCAAAACAATTTTCCCTGGTCTTAACCTCTTCTCCTCTCACCCCTTCAATGATCATATTTATTAGTTTCTTATGTATCCTTCCAGTGTTTTCTTTGTTTTATTTTGTGCAGGTCCAAATGTTTATTCTTATTTCCCACCTTTCTAAAAAGGTAACATTTTTAAAATATTATCCTGCACCTTGCTTTTCCCCTTTACTATATTTTGGAGATTTTTCCATATCTTTACATAAATCACTCTCTTTTTAGGGGATACAGTTACATAGTATTCCATCGTGTAGCTATACCACTATCTATTTGTTAATGCAACCAGTTCCCTATTAATGGGCGTTTAGGTTATTTAGCATCTTTTGCTATTAGAAATAATACCGTGACAGGCAATTGTTTTAAATATGGATGAATGCAGATATTCCCAGTAATGGGGTTGCTGGATCAAAGGGCAAACAGATTTGTTATTTGGGTAGGTATTTCCAGATGGCCTTCCATTGGAACAGGACATACACTAAGGTTCTATTATTTCCCAGGATTTTCTCCAGGTAATGAGTATGTTAGGGTGAGACAACCTCTGGCTGTGCCTTTAAGGAGCTGGAGCCAGGTAGACACACAACTGAAAAAGTGAATTGGCATACAGGTGGTAACTTATAATAGTGGTGCTGGGTAAAATGGAAGTGTGACAATGGGGGGGCACGTTAAATGGGATAGGTAGGTGGGGAAATGTGCTGGGAAGGGAAGACACCCAACAGAGAGCTGGCTCTCTGTGTTGGGTCTTGAAGAACGAAAACGTATTGGCCAGGTCCAGCAGTCTGTGTTTTAATAAGCCCTCCAGGGGATTTTGATACGCTCCAGTTTGAGAACCACTGCTGTAAACAGAGGTTGGCCAACAACTATTTCTGTAAACAAGGGACAGGGTTCCAGGCCGAGGTCTCGGTTTGTGATTCTGACTCTCAGGTCTGATGGAGTTCCTTTCTGGATCTGGGTAAATCAATCCCATGTGAGGGCTTTTGTTTTGTTTTTTTAACTAGTGCTTTATTTAAACCAAACAAAGCAAGGGGGATGAGCCTTCACAGTAATCAGAGAAATACAAATTCGGATCAAACTGAGATAAACTGTTCTAGTGCCAGATTGGCACAAATGGGAAACTCTGACCTTGCTAAATGTTGGGGAGGATGTGGAATGCTGCTGGGGCATGTAAATTACTATGACCACTTCAGTAACATCTAATAAAGCCGAGTGTTTGCATACTCTGTGGCTCAGCAAGTCTAGTACTAGACCTCTATCACTAGGTGTGGGTTAGCAAACTTTTAATTAAAGGGTAGGAAGTAGTTTAGGCTTTACAAGCCATGCACTCTCAATTTCACCAGTATAGTGTGAAGGAAGCCATAAACAACATACAAACACATGTGTGGCCGTATTCCAATAAAACTGCTTATAAAAAGAGTCATTTGTTATTCCTCGAGTGTTTCTCAAACATGAATGTGTATCAGAATCACCAGGTGGGTTTATTAAAACACAGATTAACTGGACCCCAACCTCTGAGTTTCTGATTCAGGGGTCTGGGGTGGGGCTGAGAATCTGCATTTCCAAAGTCCTCCTGCAGTGCCAGTGGTGCTGATCCAGAGGCCACACTTTGAGAACCACTGCCCTAGAGAATTGGAGGCACTCCTTACAAGGATATTCATAGCAGCTTAGCTCTAAACTGGAAACAATGTAGATATCAAGAGTAGAATATATAAATACATTGTGGTAAACTCTTAAGCACGTTATACAATAATGAGAAGGTAAGAAGTATGCCATCCTCAACAACACTGTTGCATCTCGCAAACAATGTTAGGAACAGAAGCAACACAGAAGCAGTTCATTATAAGGTTCAAGGACAGGGGAACTAATCTGTGCCATACATGGGTGGGAAAGCCATGGAGAAAAGCGAAGCAAGTGGGCATCTAAATGTCCAGGTTGTGGATCACTGGGGGTGGGAGGACATTGTGATCAGAAAGAGACAAGCTCTAGGAGGCTGGCAGTGATCTGTTACCTTGGCTGGGGTCACCTGCATGTTGGCTTTATGGTATGTTATTTGTTTCTATGGTTTATTTCACAATTTTTATAGGATTTAAAATGCACTAAGTTGACTCTTTGATTTCTGGGTAGCTCTGTCCAACAAAGAATGACCTATAAGCAGAAATATTGAGTGCTTACTAAAAGCTGATCGGTGTTGAAGTCCTTTACCTGCAATACAGTTTGCCTGGCCTGTATTCATTCAGTTACCCAAAGAGTCCTGTTTAAAGAGTTCTTTATTTATTCTTAGAGAAAGACATAGAGCACATGCACAGGTGAGGAGGGCAGTGAGGGGCAAAGGGAGAGAGAGAATCTCAAACAGATAACCCCCTGAGTGCACGCCCAGCATGGGCTCGATCCCACAGCCCTGAGATCATGATCGGAGATGAAATCAAGAGCTGGACACTTCACCAACAGGACCACCCAGGTGCCCGAAGAGTCCTGTTTCAATAGGGCTTTTATTGTCCCTATTTTACAGATGAAGGAACAGAGGCACCCAAGCCTAACCGAGCTACTAAGGATACAGCCAAAGCGGTTTTGTTCCTCAGCCAGCTATGTGGCAATGAAGTTTACTTTAAAGGATTTTCACCTCTCATTGACATAGAATCATATAAATAGTGGGCATCTGATACCAAATAAGGAAACAACTTGATTGGAAGAAACCCATCCACTATTTTTACCTACGATTTCCAATTCTGTATCCAGTGCCCACGCAGAACAAGCCAGCCCCTTTCTCCCAGTCCGCCACCCGTCCTCTGTGTCTGTTTCCAGTGCCTGGTGCTCTACTTAGCACATAGAAAGGCCTCAAAGAATTTTCCACTCAGTTCCTGATGGCTTTTCATGTATTTCATGGCTTTTGTTGTAGGTATACCCTGCTGTCTCTGGTCTGGTCCAGGTAGCGCATCCCCCTCCACTTTCTTACCCCTCCAGCCTCAAATGATGGTTATTTTGTGCTAAAGTTCCCAGTCCGTTCCCTTTCCTGGTAGCCTCAGGATTGATTTGGTTTGGTTTTTAAATTCTTCAAACCACACTCCCCAAGCCTCAGTTTTCCAGCGTGGTCCGCAAGATACTTGTCAGCATCACAAGAAAGAACAGCTTGAGATCTAGGACCTAGGAGAAGCCACGGCATCTGAAGGCTTGTGGACTTCTTTCCTACTGAATTCAGGGTCCGTGGCGCTTGCTTATTCAGTCTGGCAACAGATGGACTCACAGTTTCCTCCTTATGCTTGTAAAAAGAATTTTAGTCAATGTATTTATTTTCACAAGATTATTTAATAAAAATTACATGTGTATTTTAATAGAATTTTCTTCTTACAGTTTACTTACGATTAGATTCATGATTTATACATTTTAATCTGTGACAGTATGAAATTCTTGGCTCATCAACTACATACATTAGACAATTGCAAATAGCAGTTTAGAACACATGTTTACAGGTTAGATTATAAAGTATGCTACAGAGTTCATATGCTATCTTTGTGAATATCATTACATTGATGGTTTACATCATTTTGTTGATTTTTTTTTTCTCATTTCAAAAATAACCTAATTTGGTAATAAAAGTTTCCCCCCCCCACCCTCTCTATTTTAGTGGTGAAACAAGATTTAACAAGGAGAAAATAATTCAAGGTTAGTATACTCTTAGCTTTTTCCTTTAGTGTTAATGTGATGTGTGAGTTAATCAGATCGGGTGGGGGAGGGTAGACCGGGGGCAGCTCTGTATTGTGAACAGCTTTAGAGAAAGTGTCATAACCATGGAAATATGATCAGAGCAGATGGTCACTAAGAGGAATATGTCTCTTAAGTGAACCGAATGTAAAGAATAGGATTCCAAGTCGTTTATAGGTAGCTTCAAGTGCCCAGTCAGCTGATTCAGGAATTATGTTGAGTCTAGTGGTCTTAAAATATAATTGCTGTAACTTAAAATGATTTCATATTTGGAAACATGAAGGTTGCTGGCTGGTGTTAATGGTATTTTTCAGCTAAGATAGTTATATTATTTTTAGTAGTAACAAAGAAGAGGTTTTAAAAAGAGAATTCCTATTCTTACATGGGATTGTTACTTTATTCTGAACAAATTCTTCCTCCCTTGTTCTGCTAATTTGGGTTCAGACCTTTTAATCTCCCTGTGATCCAGCAAGGCTAGCTTTTAAAGAATATCTTGGGTAAACTCTCAGCCAGACAGGCTATTTCTGTGCTGTGATTATAAAAGCATTTAGTTTTATTTTTTTGGTTAGGGACATCTGGAGTTTGCAGAACCTGATTTCATACCCAGTGTGCCCTACTCCCTCTTCTGAAAACTAGTCTGATAATTAAATGAACCTTTGTTTTCCAGTGACATGTACCCCACCCAAATTAGCCTCTGTACTTCCTGTGCCTTATCACCCTGTCTTTTAGTACTGCTCACCTGTCTCATTTCATCATCACTCCACCAACAGTGGAGCAGGAATACAAGTTTTTGTGGTCTCACCTGGTTTTGCTATTTGTTTTGTGTACATTTCCTACCTCTGTCAGTTAGATGTTTATTAGTTCTTTAAGTTAAAGCATTCAAAGCTTATATATTTCCAAGTATCCTTTCTGTTGCATAACTACAGTGTTGATATGTAGTCATTTCATAGGTATTCAGCACCAGGTGTCTTAAATTCCCACTATGATTTCTTCAGTGACCCATGAATTATTTAGAACTGTTTTTTTAAATTTCTGGATGACTGGGCTTTTGGTTTCTGCTCTTCTTCTTTTATGATTGGCTTCCAATTACATTTTGTATTCTGACAAGATGGCTTATTTGATGATACTCTTTGAAATCTGTTAACATGCTCGGTGTTTATATATCTACCATTGTGTGCTTGAGAACAATCTGTGTTTTCTGATTGTTGGGTTTGGAGTTACAGGTCAAATAATTAACCTCTGTTTTGTTGTTCAGGTCTTCTATGCTTTGCTAATTTTGTAAATTTACTAATTTGCCTGCATGACCGAAATACCAGTTATGGGTGAGATGTGGGATTTCCCATGGTGATGGCCAACTTATAGTTTAGTACCTGACATTCTATCAATTTGTGCTTTTTTTTTTTAAAGATTTTATTTATTTATTTGATAGACAGAAATCACAAGTAGTAAGAGAGGCAGAGAGAGAGGAGGAAGCAGGCTGTCCTCAATTTGTGCTTTATGTGTTCTGCTCTGATGCATTTGAGTATATCTTGTTAGGCACATACACAAGTTTAAAAATTGTTCTGTCTTCCTAGTGAATTGGATCACTGATTATTTATAATATCCTCCCAATCCTAACACTTTCGCCATAAAGTCTTGCATTTCTGAGTATAATATAGCTTCTCCAGCTGTTTTGGGCTCGGAATTTGCCTGGTATATGTTTTTCTCTTGCTTTCCTTCCACCCTTTCTGGGTGCTGATGTCTTAAGTGTTACCTCATAAATACTACGGAGCTGATTTTGGTTCTCCCCCCACCCCTCCCCTACTGGCTTTGGAATGATAAACTATTTCCATTCTTTCAATGGATACCTTCAAATTTTTACCATTCATATCTAATGAAGTATAATATCAATTATCTCCTTTCCCCCCAAAATACAAGGAACTTATGACTGTTGCTTAGTATCTTAGTCCTATCCTTTTTAAACCATAGGACATAAGCATTATTATTTGCTTTGTTATTTAGACAGTGTTTGTTTACATTTAAAAATATATTCACCAGTTTCTCTCCTCCATTTCAGACCTTCATTCCTGAAGTGTCTTCTTTGAAAGGTCCCCTAGGCAGATTGGTTGCTGGTATAGATAGTTTTAATTCCAAACAATTCTATTTCTATTCTATTCAACCTTCTCTAGCCTAGACAATTTAGACTGACAGTTCTTTTAGCATTTGGAAGATCCTGTTGTGCTATTTTTTTGGCTTCCATTGCTCCTGTTAAGAAGTCTTCTCTCAGCCAAATCTTATTCCATGGTAGGCAATCAGTCTTTCTCTGCATCTGCTTTTAAAATCTTTTGTTTGATTTTGGTATTCTATAGTTTCCCTTAATATATCTAGGATTTTTTTTCTTTTAATTTATCCTGCTTGGTGTTTTCTTTATCTGTAGATTCATGTTTTCCATCATTTCTGAAAAATTCTCAGCCACTATCTCTTCATATTTTCTCTCTTCCATTTTCTTTCTTCTTTCTGGAGTTCCAGTCAGATGTATGTTAGGGAATGTCATTCATGTCGCTAATAGAAGTGAGATGTGTTTTATCTCCTTTGTGCTGCATGTGAGGTAATACCTCAGCCCTGTCTTTGAGTTCATTAAGCCTTTCTGTGACTGAATCTCCCTTTATTTCCTGAGGGATTATTTCCCTCCTCAGCAATTCACAATATTTTTCATTATTAAAAGATCCGTCTGGTTCTTTTAGAAAGCTCCTCGGTTATTTTTGATGGTTTCTTGTTACTTGCTAATTTTGGGGATTCCATTCCTTTGTTTTATTTACAGTTTGGAGTCTGTATCTGCTGATTTTAATGTCTGAAGTATTAATGATTCTGAATCTGTTTTTTTGTTGTTTCTGCTGACTTTCATTCACGATGGATTATTTTCTTGTATGTCAAGTTAATGACTGAACTATTATTTGCTCTTAGTAGGAAACATGTTAGCCTTTATTCAGTCAGATTTGCTCTGAAGCGAATTTGCATTTGATTTTAATATTTACTATTGACCTGAGACTATATTAGCTTCCTTGTAGGATCTCTGGCTTCCAGGAATGCTGAGTTCAGTCCTCCCCACCTTGCTGTGCCATGCAGCAGTCTCCTTCCCCCAGCTGCTCCCTTGCTTGTGCTGATATCCTGGCAACTCCATATTTTTAATGTTAATATTCAGATTTCAGCTTAGGGTATTTTGGTTGCTTTGCATTTCCTCTTAGAGATTTTCCTTAGACCCTGTGAGCAGCAAACACACACATACACAAGCACAACCATTTAGTTCTTTTTCAATAAGAGGACCCTTTAACCCTTCTCCTGAAAATGAAGGTTCCAAAGTTGTTGTTGTTTTAAGGAAAAGGAAGGAAGGAGGAAGGGAACAAGGGTGAGGGGAAATAATACAATATTGAACATATGGGCAGTGGAGTTAAAGAAGGGAAACTATTTAGGTGAGGATATTACCTTTCAAATGCAGCACCTGGGTTGAGAACATAAGATCAGAGCGACGCCTGGGTGGCTCAGTGGGTTAAGCCGCTGCCTTCGGCTCGGGTCATGATCCCAGGGTCCTGGGATCGAGTCCCGCATCGGGCTCTCTGCTCGGTAGGGAGCCTGCTTCTCCCCTCCCCTCTCTGTCTGCCTCTCTGCCTACTTGTGTGATCTCTGTCTGTCAAAAAAATAAATAAAATCTTAAAAAAAAAAGAGAGAGAACATAAGATCAGAGCCAGCATTAATAAAATACAGCTAATGAAGGGGTGGGCAGACATGAGAGAAGGGAGCTAGAGACAAATTAATATTCTTATCATCATCTGATTACCATTAGGCAGACATTCTTTTGGAAAACATTTGAACACCTGAGCCTTTATAGGATTATAGCTTCATTTTACTTGCTTTTTTGGTTCTCTGAAAAATTATATAGAAGGGTACCCAAAGAAATCTTTTAATAAAACATAGATAAATTCTATTTATATTTTCTTACATGTGATTTATTTGCATCGGTTATATTTACATTTGAGTGTTCTTGTTCCTTCTCTGACTACCACAGGACAAGGAGTAGATGAACCTCTTTCAGAAACTGGATTTAAACAGGCAGCTGCTGCTGGCATATTTCTTAATAATGTGAAGTTTACTCATGTTTTCTCCAGTGACCTCATGAGGACAAAGCAGGTAAGTTTAATGTCAAGGTTAAGACTGATGAATCAAGAGTCTCAACAGTTATAACCCTAAAAACTGCTCCAGAGTCTGTAGGAAATTCAATCACATGAAGATACCATCCCCAGTCCTCTCCTTCCCCGCCAACAGAACTTCTTTCTTGTCATTTTACTTTTGTACTTTATTTTATTTTGGTAATTTTTAAATTAGAGTAGCTCAGGGAAAATGTCTAACAAAATATCTTTAAAAAGACAAAGAAGGTTTATGAGAGAGAGCCAGCAGAAACACCAGACAGGAGAATTTAACCCACAAAGACATCAAACATTGGAATCCAGACACAGTTAAAAAAGAAAACAACTATGTTACTGTAAAGAAATAAAAGACATGTTTGAAATATCTTTAGGGAACAGATTAGTACAGTTTACTATAAAAATGACCCCAGAGAATTAAAAAGGAACCAAATACATTTCTAAAGACTCCATGGAGGGAATAATTCCCCATAAGGGAATAACAGGTTTGGAATATAGTCTGCCTGCATATAAGCCACTAGTGAACCAGAGCAAAATTTGTGAAACAGCTGTTTGCAGACATTGGACTTCAGACAGTTTGGGCCTGTGATCCCCAAATGAGGTGAAACAAATGAGGTGAGCCTTGGATTATCCTGGTGTTCCACCTGATGCAACTTCCCGATGCTGGTAGGAGAAGCCAGATAGAGCCAGTGGCCTCTGTGAGTTGAGAAGACAACACCTGGGACTTGGGGAGATTAAATAACTAAAGATTGTAGGGCAGAGTACTGGAAGAGGGAGCTACACAGAGAAAGAACTCTAGAAATATGGATGGAGAACCCCTGAAATCCTTAGTGGACTAGAGTCCGCATGTGTGTAGGTGAAATTGCATGAGGCCAGGTGTAGAACAACTACTAGGGAGAGAACAGTTGCTGGGGAGCCAGAAGCCAGACAGTGTCAAGAACTTCCACAAGTTGGGAATCATTTGAGTTGCTACCACCCAGAGTGGAGAGATTTTGTTAAATACATCAAACATGCAGTGGAAACTTAAGAAAGCTCACACCTTAACAGTGAGGCTGATCTGTGCTCAGGGGAACACAATGAGGAAAGAAATAGAAGATATAGAAAGAACCAAATCACACCTTAACAATGAGGCTGATCTGTGCTCAGAGGAACATAATGAGGAAAGAAATAAAGATATAAAAAGAACCAAATTCATCTTTGTGAGATCAAAAATACAATATTCTGAAATGAAAATTTGACAGGAGGGGATTATTAGCAGGTTAGACACTGTTAAAGAAGAGGCCAGTGAACATGAAGTCATAGGAATTTGAAATAGAGAAACAACATCCCCAAATTAAGAAACAAGACTAAAAATGGAAAAATGGGGGCACCTGGGTGGCTCAGTTGGTTAAGTGTCTGACTCGTGATTTGGGTTCAGGTCATGATCCATGGGTTGTGGGATCAAGCCCCATGACTGAGCAGGGAGTCTGCTTGAGATTCTCTCCCTCTGCCCCTTCCCCCATTCATGTGCACTCATACTCTTGCTCTCTCTCTCTCTCTCCTCCCTTCAAATAAATAAATAAATCTTTAAAGAAAAAATGAAGAGCCTCAATTGAGGGACCTGAAGTAGACCCATACCTATATGGTCAGGGTGTTTTTGTTGTTGTGGGTTTTTTCTTTCTTTCTTTCTTTCTTTTTTTTTAATTGGTTTGGGGGTTTTTGGTCAATTGACCTTTTTTTAGTCCTCTCCTTATTATTATTTTTAAAGGAGTCTGGCTAAAGGTTTATGAGTTTTATTGATCTTTTCAAAGAATCAGCTCTTGGTTTCACTGATCTGTTTTAATCTTTTTTTAGTTTCTACTTCATTTATTTCTGCTGTTTAATATAATTTCCTTCCTTCTCCTGGTTTTAGGTTTTGTTCTTTTTTAAGCCCCTTTAGGTGTAAGTTAGGTTGTTTATTTGAGATTCTTCTTGCTTCTTGAGGTAGGTCTGTGTTTCTATAAACTTCCCTCTTAGGATGCATCCCAAAGGAAAATCTTAGGAAAAATCATGGACCCTTGTGTTTTCATTTTAATTTGTCTCCATGTATTTTTTGGTTTCCTCTTTAATTTCTTGGTTGACTCACTCATTATTTAGTAGCATGTCATTTAAAACATGTTAAAGAGCATGTATTTGTGCTCTTTCAGATTTTTTTCCTGTGGTTGATTTCTAGTTTTATACTGTTGTGGTTAGAAAAGATACATGGTGAGACTTTGGTCTTTCTGAATTTGTTGAGACTTGTTTTATGCCCTAATATGTGATCTGTTCTGGAGAGTGTTCCATGTACACTTGAAAAGGATGTGTAGTCTGCTGTTTTAGGATAAAATGCTGTGAATATATCTGTATGTTAAATCCAGTTGGTCCAGTGTGTCATTCAAAGCCACTGTTTCCTTGTTGATTTTGTTTAGATGATCTGTTGATGTAGGTGGGATGTTAAAGTCCCCAATCATTGTTGTATTCCTATCAATTACTGCCTTTGTGTTTGTTATTAACTCATTTATGTATTTGGATGCTCCCTTGTTGGATGCATAAATATTTACAGTAGTTTTATCTTCTTGTTGGGTTGTTCTGTTTATTATTATATAGTATTTTTCTTTGTCTCTTATTACAGTCTTTGTTTCAGTCTATTTTGTCCAATATCAGTATTGCCCTCTAGCTTTCTTTTGACAACCATTTGTATGGTAAATGTTTCTCCATCCCCTCACTTTCAATCTGCATGTGTCTTTACATCTGAAATGAGTCTCTTGTGGGCAGGTTATAGATAGGTTCTTTTTTAAATCCATTCTGTCACCCTATTTCTTTTGATTGGAACGTTTAGTCTATTCACATTCAAAGTAACTATTGATAAGTAATTATTGAATTTATCTTGATGAAGTCCCAGTAATTCATTTTGTGTGTTCTTCATTTCTGATTCATTCTTTCTTTGTGTTAAATGCCTCACTGATGTCCTCCACTTTTTTCTTAATTCCAGTGAGTATCTGTATGAGCGCTACTTCAAATTCTCCATCAGTTGTGTTACTTCTCTCCATTTCACTTGGGTCTCTTGCTGTGATTTTTGTCCTGTTCTTTCATTTGGGGCATATCCCTGTCTCCTCATTTTGTGTAACCCGCTCTATTTCTGTGTATTAGGAAAGTCAGCTATGTCTTCTGCTGTTGAAAGTTGTGGCATTATGACGAAGAGGTCCTGTAGCATCCTGCAGCGCAATGTCCCCTCTTCATCAGCAGCTGGCACTTCAGGGGTGTCTCCTATATGCTGTGTGCACCCTGCTGTCATGGCTGAGCCACTTTTGCCTTCAGACCAGTCATGTGCAGTGACTCCCTTTGCCTGTTGTGGGCAGGGTTGGTCCCTGTGTTGTTAGTGGGCCAATCTGGTGGGGCTGCCTTGAGCTTGAGTTGAGTCAGACCAGGCTTTGCCAGAGCTGTGGTAGCACCAGACTGCAGGGCAATCACCCCCTCCGTCACCTTGTCCTCCAAGGAGCTTTCATTGGTGGGCAGGGCCTGCTGGCAGACCGGTTATCTGCCTTCAGCTCACTGCTGGGGCCACAGTCTGATACACGTCCAGGGCAGGAGTCACTTTGGAGTGGCACTGGCCACTGCCAGGGCTCCTTACACACTGCCAGACCTGTGGCACCACCCTGGTTGGGCTGGGCCAACATCATATTGGAGGCGGTGGATCCCCAAGGTGCTGGGGGTGGGGTGGCAAGTTAGCAAGTTAGATAGTGAACGCCTGCTTCGCTGGGTCCCACGGGGGGCCATGTGTGTACACCGTGGGGCCCCGGGTGAGCGATGGCACATGTCAGCCCCAATTTGTTCCTGGGAGAGTCTCCTTGTGACTGCTGCTGCTCTGGACTTGCTCTGAAACTAGTAAATAACTCTCTCCTGTATGCTGCAGGCATTTTTCAAACTGCTGCTTCTGTGCTCTGTCTGTTGGGCAGTTTGTTGTGCTATCTCTTTAAGGGCTTGGACTCAGCTTGCTCTTGCTCACAGGGCTCTCCCAGAGCCAGTCCTCTTGGTTATTTAAATTCTAGGTTTTAAGCCAGACTATTTGTAAGAACTCACAAAATTCAGACCCTCTGGTTTTCAAAGCCCAATGTTATGAGGGATTTGTCTTCCCCATACGTGCTTCCTGTGCTTCCTGAAGTGAGGGTCTGTTTCTCTTCCTTCTCCAGGCCTTTGGCTCCCTCCCTCCTGTGGGTGGCCTATGGGTCTGTTGGGTTCTCCATCACACCTCTGCCCTTCCTACGGTCTTCAGTGTGGCCTCTTCTCTACCTTCAGTTGTGGAATTTGTTCTGCCAGTCTTTGGGTCATTTTCTGGGTTACTTACACTGATGTGAATGTTACCTAGTTGTATCCGTGGGAGAAGGTGAACTTAAGTTCCTCCTACTCCGCCATTTTCCCTGGAAGTCAGAATCTTTTTTATCAGTTGGGTTTTGACAGGGGTCCCCAGGTAATTCAGCACATGAAAGGGATTCTTTTCAATAAAATGTGCTGAAACAATGGGCTATCCATATGGAAAAACGTGAACTTTGGCCTTTACCTCCTGGAACACAAAAATTAACATAGTTGATCTCAGCACAAATCTGAAAGCTAAATCTATATATCTTCTATAAGAAAATATTTATGCTTATTACAAAGCATAAACAAGATGCAGTTGGGAGAAAATTATAAATGTATATATTACATATATAACATATGTGTGTATATAGCTGACAAATTATATAGGTTAATTTTTTTTAAGACTTTATTTATTTATTTGACAGAGAGAGAGAGAGAGAACACAAGCAGGCAGAGTAGGAGTGGGAGAAGCAGGCTCCCCGCCAAGCAGGGAGCCCGATTCGGGACTTGATCCCAGGACCCCGGGATCATGACCTGAGAAGGCAGACGCTTAATGACTGAGCCACCCAGGTGCCCCTATTGGTTAATTTTTTAATCTAAATTTTTAATCTAAATTTTATCTAATTTTTTTTCAACTCGGTAATTAGACACTCATTTTCACATGGATTTGAATTTGACCAGGCACTTCACAAAAGAAGAGACGATATGGATGGTCAGTGAGCAGATGAAAAGATGCTAGGTAGAATTGGTCTTAACGGATATGCAAATTAAAACCACAGTAAGATACTCTTACACGAACATTTGAAAGTGCCTAAAATGAAAAAGATAGAATGCGGAACAACTAGAACTCCTACTTTGCTAGTGAGAATGTAAAATGAACAACTACTTTAGAAACCAGTGCACATTTAACATATATTAATCATATGATCCAGCAATTTCGGTCCTAAGAATTTACCTAGGTGAAATAGAACATGTTTACAGAAAGACTTGTATGTAACTTTTGAACACCCTTGTTTGTAATAAGCAAAGATTCGGATCACCTGTGCTCATCAGTAGGTGAATGGATAAATGAACTGTGATACATTCACACGGTGGACTACGGTGGACTACAGCTCAGCAAGAGTCTCAAAGACGTGCTGAACAAAAGAAGCAAGGCACAAAAGAGTACATATTGGAGGGTTCCATTTATGGTAGACTCTAGAAAAGACAGATCTAATCTTCAGTTATGTAAAGCAGATCCGAGGCTGCCAGGGGCCAGGAGTGGGAGGGATTGACTGGGACAAACATGAAGGAATCTTTTGCGGTGACAGAATTCTTCCATATCTTGATTTTGGTGGTACTTAGGTAGGTGTATACATTTTTTAAAATTCAGTGAACTGTACACTCAAATAGGTATATTTTTTGTTGTAAAGTGTACCTCAATAAAATTGGTTTAAAATTTTAAATTTAATTTAATTTAATTTTAAATTTTAATTAATTAATAAAAATTAATTTTAAATTTTTAATTTAATTTAAATTTAATTTTTATTAAATTTATTAAAATTAATTTTTATTAATTTAATTTAAAATTTACCTCAATAAAATTGAGGTAAATTTTACTTCAATAAAATTGGTTTTAAATTTAAAATTTACCTCAATAAAATTGAGGTAAAATTGATTGAGGTAAAATTTACCTCAATAAAATTGGCTTAAAATTTTAAATTAAATTAAATTAAATTTAAAATTTAGAACAAGTATATAAACCAAAAATGAGAACCTCAGTGGATGTACTGAATTATAGATTAAACATGGCTGAAATATTCGCTAGCTCATAAGTAAATGCAAGATAGTAACTGTTGGGTCCGTAATCAAAGGAGCGAGACTGATACAAAGCAAAGGTCAAGCAAAGCTTTATTTTACGCCAAGCATCAAGAATCAAACTGACCGGCCAGGGCTCTCTCTTACAAAGAGGCAACCCCTCTCTGCCTTAAAGACTGGCTTTTAAGGGCAAAGGCCATGTGGTTGGGCCTGGCCATGCACAGGTGGCCAATGACACAGAGAAAACTGCACAGTCAGGCTAGGTCACACATAAGTGACCAATTGAGTTATAATTTACCCCATAATAATTTACTTTTAGGTAGTTCAAAAGTAGGCATTTGAACTACCCTATCACCTTGGTCAGAATTGGCGCCCAAAAGGCGGGGTCCACACACCTTGGTAGCTAGGGAGAGAGTATGCCCGCCTCACTGATTGGATACCTCCACCAGGCCTGACCCGCCCTTGTATTTGGGCGTTGTTACCTGGGACTGGTTTCCGGGACTTGTTTTTAAGTAAGTCCCCTGGGGGGAAGAGGGGCAAGGACAGTTTTAAGTTCTTACTGTATACTCAACAAAGTCATTGTTTAACCGGATGGAATCGCCCTGGCTAAATGGGCCCTTACAGTAACTGAAATGTAGCACAATGTAGTAAACAGATTAAAAATATAAGAGTTTAAAAGAAATCAAAAAATGATGAAGTCTGGTGTCTTTCAAAAGGAGATCTTAAAATGGGAAAGGGGTCAAAGAAGTCACAGTTGATAATTTTATAGAACTGTTGGCTCCAGAAAGTGTGACAAATCCCAGTCAAGATAAATGAAAAGAAACCCATACTATGCTTACAATAACAAAATTGCAAAGCTTCAGAGGGTAAGAAGGACAAACATCATCCACTAATGGCCAGTATTAGACTCTCAACAAATTTGTTAGTATTAGTAATTATTTTTTATTTTTTATGTACTTAGTGATAATAAAGACTCACTTAGAGTTTTATACCCAGCAAAACATTTTCTCGAGTATAGGTGGTATGAAGACTTTTCAGACAAACAGGCTATAGAGAAACTTTGAAAGGATAATTGAAGAAGGAAAATAGTGCCAGAATGGAGGTCTGAGTTTCAGAAAAGATTGGTAAGCAAAGACATTGGTAAAGGTGAAGGTAAACAAATACTGATAATATAGAACCATAATGATGACAATGTTTAATTTGTGGGGAGGGGATTAAAAAGGCAGATAGTGGACTTAAATTATTTCTACAGTTTTACAAATACCATGTCTTGTCAATCAAAAATAACCAGGCACACTGGGAGAGAAAAGAATGTGAACAAAAATGAGCCCAAACAAAAGACAACAGAAACAACCGTAAGAGTTCTTTGATAACTGGTTACCAGACATGGACTTTAAAATAAACGTTGAATGCATAGATTAAAAAATGGCATTGAGAATTTCAGCAGACAACTGGAAACAATGTAGAAGAACAAAGTGTGAATTCTAGAACGGAAAATGTAACTGAAATTAAGACTCGGTAGATGGGGTTTAACAGTAATTTAGACACACCTGAATGGAGAATTAATGAACTGGAACCTTTTCTGTAAAGGGCCAGATACACATTTTAAGTTTTATGGGCTGTATGCTCCCTGTCACAATTGGTCAACTCCGCTGTTGTACTGTGAGAGCATCCGCAAACAATACATAAGCGGTTGTGTTCTAATAGCTCTTCATTCACAACAACATGCCACCGTCTGGATTTGGGCAATGGTTTGCTAACCTCTGAACTAGAAGATAGTGCAGAAGGAAATATCCAAATTGGTGTGAAGAGACAAAGGGTGAGCAGTGCAGAAGAGAGGCAACTTTCACAAAGGAGAATTATTTCTGGTTCCTTTTTTTTTTTTTTTTTTTAAGATTTTATTTATTTGGGGACGCCTGGGTGGCTCATTTAGTTAAGCGGCTGCCTTCGGCTCAGGTCATGATCCCAGCGTCCTGGGATCGAGTCCCACATCGGGCTCCTTGCTCGGCAGGGAGCCTGCTTCTCCCTCTGCCTCTCTGCCTCTGCCTCTCTGCCTCTGCCTCTCTGTCTGCCTGTGCTCGCTCTCTCTCTCTCTCTCTCTAACAAATAAATAAAAATTAAAAAAAAAAAGAATTTATTTATTTGAGAGACAGAATGAGGGAGAGAGCACAAGCAGGGGAAGTAGCAGAGGGAGAAGCTGACTCCCCACTGAGCGGGGAACCGGACTCGGGACTCCTCTGGGATCATGACCTGACCCAAAGGCAGATGCTTAATAGACTGAGCCACCCAGGCACCCCTCTGTTTTATTTTGTTTTGTTTTTAAAGATTTTATTTATTGACAGAGCACAAGTAGGCAGAGAGGCAGGCAGAGAGAGAGGGAAGCAGGCTCCCTGCTGAGCAGAGAGCACGATGCAGGGCTCGATCCCAGGACTCCGGGATCAGGACCTGAGAAGGCAGAGTCTTTAACCCACTGAGCCACCCCCAGGTTGTTGTTGTTGTTTACTATGATATGTTTTGACATTTTGGCCAGAATGACTGTTTTTATGAGAGAAGAAACTCTTGTCTTTCCGCTTTCAGACTGTGCATGGGATTTTGGAGAAGAGCAAAGTTTGCAAAGATTTGACAGTAAAGTATGATTCAAGACTTCGAGAAAGAGTAAGTAACGTACTTAATACTTTTCTTCACCATGAATTTTCAGTAAACCATCTCAGTTTATCTGATGCATTCTTTGTTTCTTTTTTTAAAGATTTTATTTATTGACTTGACAGAGACAGTGAGAGAGGGAATACAAGCAGGGGGAGTGGGAGAGGGAGGAACAGACTTCTTGCTGAGCAGGGAGCCTGATGCAGGACTCGATTCCAAGACCCTGAGATCATGACCTGAGCCAAAGGCAGATGTTTAAAGACTGAGCCACTCAGGTGCCCCATCTGATGCATTTGTTTTTAAGATTTTATTTATTTATTGAAGAGAGAGAGAGCATGAGAGGAGGGAGAGTCAGAGGGAGAAGCAGACTCCCTGCCAAACAGGGAGCCTGATGCGGGACTCGATCCCAGGACTCCAGGATCATGACCTGAGCTGAAGGCAGTCGCCTAACCAACTGAGCCACCCAGACATCCTATCTGATGTGTTCTTGACAGGGATGTGGAACCAGCTAACACATGTTAAGAACCTGCTGTGTGACCGTGGCTGTTGCATATGCTCATACATAGTATCCTTTGTAATTATTGAATTTGTGTAAGGCAGACATCCTACATTATAAAAACGAAGTCTGCTCATGAGAACTAGTGCAGTAGAGTTTAACATAAAAGGGCAAAGTTCTCTTCTCAGCCTCCCCATCGTACTTCCTGAGTTTAAGCTTCAATAGACTCTATTATGTCCATTTTATATATCAGAAATGAATCTTGATAAAATGGTGATCTAGCTAAAGCCATACCTCAATTTCAGATCTGTGATTTGACCCCACGTCTCTTCCTAAAGAGGCAGTTTTTGCTGTAATGCAGGCCTGTAAGCAGGCTAATGTCCCTGGCAGCCCTGTGATTTCTTCTGTACCTGGGGAGAAACGTCGAATGGCTGGGGCATCTCTAAAGAATTGCTTTTCAGGGGCGCCTGGGTGGCTCAGTGGTTAAGCCTCTGCCTTTGGCTTGGGTCGTGGTCTCAGGGTCCTGGAATCAAGCCCCGAGTCGGGCTCTCTATTCAGCAGGGAGCCTGCCACTCCATCTGTCTCTCTCTCTGCCTGCCTCTCTGCCTGCTTGTGATCTCTGTGTGTCAGGTAAATAAATAAAGTCTTTAAAAAAAAAAAAAGAATTGCTTTTCACAACTCGCACGTGTTCTCTGTGCTCATCCAAAATATACACTACCACTTGCTCAGAGCTGCTGCTCGGAAAGGCTAACTCTGTGCCCGAGAAGCCATGGCCCAGTGCTAAACCAGCATTGTGAGTTCAGTGGAATACTGGGCGGGGCCTGCCACCCATAGTGGGGAGAGTGGGAGTGTTGGCCGGGCTGTCTCTTCTCACTGTGTGCTCTCTTCCTGAGTAGCTCCACCCTCTCCTGTGATCTCAGTGGATGTCCATATATGTATATATGTTCAGCTGAGATCTCTTGCCTAAGCTCACATATCACACTACCTGCTTTTTATTTCTGTGCGTGTGCCCCATGGCTCAGTGGAACACACCCCCTTTTCTCTCCCTGGCCCCTGCTTTTACCCAGTTGTTCAGACCACAAGTTCTTGACGTGCACTTGCCTCCCACCTGCACATCCTACCATCATCTTGTCAGTTCTGCCGTTGTGTCGTAGTTCCTGAGCACCTCATCCCTCTGCGAACCCACTGCTGCTGTCCTATACATTGTGTCCTCCGTCCCCTAGCTCCCGGGAAACAGCGATTCTCCCGTCTTCTGACTTGCGCTAACTCTTCTCATCTAATCACCGTGCTGCAGCCAGAGTAGTCTGGAAAACAGGGTTGCTGCGCACTTGTGTAGAACAGTTCACTGTTTCTGTTTTACCTTCAGGAGGCCATCCAAGCCCCAGCCTGGCTTGTCAGCATGCTGTAGGGTATGATCTGTTGCCTCCATCTGCCTCCTTCTTCTTCCCTGTGCTCCGTGCCCAGCCTTAATAATATCAGCGAGCATTTGCACGGTACTCCCCACACGCTGGCCCTGCTCCAGTCCCTGCAGGTTTGTTAATCTTCACAGCACCCCCATGTTGTGAAAACTTAGAAACCTCATTTTTCCAGCTGCAGAAAGCAAGGCACACAGAGGTCAAGTCTGTGCCCAGCATCCTAGAGTTAGTATGTGGCACAGCTCAGATTCAGACGGAGGCTGTCTGGCCCTGGATTCTGTGTTCTGGACTGCTGGTGATAGGCCTCTTGCGAATCTTCTCAGAGTCGTCCAAACACCCTATGCTCTTTCCTCACTGAACTTCTGAATCTGTACTCCACTTTGCCTGGGATACATGCTCTCCAAACCTGGCCAACTTCCATTCACCCCAAGGCTTTGACCTTTTGCAGCCCTAAGAATGCAGATTACTGTCTCTGCAGTGTGTGTCCATGTCTGGTAGTTCCTTCCATTACGACGTTGTTCCCTCACTGCTCTAGGTTAGTACCCCACACACTGCAGTCTCACAAGGGTGGGGAGCTACGTGTCCCTCCTGGTCTCTTCACCACTCTCGCCTCATTGCCTGATGTGTTCCAGCATAGCATTCGGAATATCTAATGAATGCATGTTTCTATTCTTAAAAAAGACAAACCAAGTAATCATTTTTAACATTCTCCTTTATAATACAGGTTGTTCCAGTTACAGGTGAGGACGTAAGAATTTGAACTTGGGAACTGGAAGAGCACCTGACAACTGTGCATATGGTCTTATAAAAAAAGAACATTTAGCTGTAGGACTTCTGTCTGATGGTGATGTTAGAATTTTGGGGCACCATCAGTGTAAACCATAGCAAGTGATTTATCTCAATATTTTATTAAATATTTTATTATGCAAGTAATCTGTTATCATTGTAGGGAATTAAAAGTAAGAACAGTTTGGGGAAAAATACAGTTAAAAATTTCTACCCTGCACAAATAACTGAACATTTTGGTATGTGTGCTCTTGACTTTTTTTCGTGTTTGTCTGTCAGTCTATCTATCTGATTGTGTATGCATTTTTCTAAATGTACCCCTACTATATGTGTTTTTTAAAAAGATTTATTTATTTAATTTAGAGAGAGAGGGAGCAAGCACAAGTTGGGGGAGAGGAAGAGACTCTCAAGCAGTCTGCTCCCCACTAGGCGGGGAGCCTGACCCGGGGCTCAGCCTCATGACCCCGAGATCACGACCAGAGCTGAAATCAAGGGTCAGATGCTCAACTGACTAAGCCATCTAGGTGCCCCTCTATGTGTTGTTTTTTAACTAGTTTTTCTACCTGTGTATTTCAGTGCTAATAAATGCCCATGGATATGATCACCTAATTAGTGACTACATTATTCCAATGTATGGATATTGCATAGCTACTACGGGTGGACTCCTGGGTTGTGACTAGATTTTGCACTGATATAAATAATGTTAAAATAAACCTTCTTTGTAGTTCTTTATACACACACCTAATACATTTCCTAGAAGTGGAATTGTTGAGTATGTAGTTTTTTTAAAAGCCTTTTATACATATTGCTAAATTTCCCTCTAGAAAAGCTGCGCCAGTTTGTACTTCCATGAAGTAGGAGAAAGTTTTTCTCAGATAAATACTAGCAATTGGTAGTCTCTTCGGTCATCTGATTTAATAGCTTCTGAAAGATGCCATTTTAATTTTTACATTATAGATTCCTGGTGAGGTAGATTTCCTATTTCTTGGTCATTTGCATTTCTTTGGTGACTTCTGTGTCCCTGGCTGTAGCTCAGTCTTTACAAATCTAAAGAGCTAATGAGGGGCGCCTGGGTGTCTCAGTGGGTTAAGCCTCTGCCTTCTGCTCAGGTCATGGTCTCGGGGTCCTGGGATTGAGCCCCACATCCGGCTCTCTGCTCAGCAGGGAACCTGCTTCCCCCTCTCCCTCCGCCTGCCTCTCTGTCTACTTGTCATCTCTCTCTGTCAAATAAATAAATAAAATCTTTAAAAAAAAAAAAAAGAGCTAATGAGCTTTGAAAACACACAGATCTGGGTTTGAATTTCAGCTCCACTGTATTGGCTGTGGGAATACTGGCAAAGTTGCTTAACTTCTCTGAAACTCCGCTTTCCCATTTATAAATATGGAACTGAAGATACCCATCTCTTAGTGCCGTTGTTAGGATCAAATGAGATAGTACGTGTGGATAGGAGGTGGCTGACTGAATCATGGTGTACTTCGTGTGTTAATCTCTAGCCCTGGAGTCTGTGCAAGTCTCTGTATTAATAATAAAGCCCCACTGTCTCCTTGAGTGTGTTGTTCCGTACAACCCATCTGGATACAGTGGACGATTCAAGGTGTCAACTGTATTTTCTAGGGCTTGCAGCCTCTACTGAGTGTGTTCTGATTATCAGTTTAAAAGACATAATAAAGTGGAAGGAAACCAAGCTTCTTGCCAGAATGATTGTTCCAAGTTTGTCGCAAGCATGTACTTAAGCGTTGTATCGCAGATTCACTTGAGGCACTTTTGTCTATTGGACCATTGCAGAAATACGGGGTTGCAGAAGGCAGGGCCCTGAGTGAGCTAAGGGCCATGGCCAAAGCAGCTGGGGAAGAATGCCCTATGTTCACACCACCTGGAGGAGAGACCTTAGACCAGGTACGTAGCCCTGGGGCAACTGGCCACATGGATGAACTTGCCAACATCAAAGTAGCTAAAATTGGGTTTTTTTTGTAAATGAAATATCTCTAAATCTTAGCTAAGCTGTTTGAACGTTGTTCGGTTCCTAAAACAACTCTGTGTCAGGTTTTTATTTTTCCTTCTTAAGCTGTCTTATTTACTGTTAAGTTGTTGGTCATTGCCAACACCGGACTTAAAGGACGTGTGTTATTAGGTAGCACTTGAAGAAAAGTCTTTGAATCTGCAGCAGTACCGTCAGCAGTGGTAGTAGTAGGCAGGAGAGCGGTGGGGTGCTGTTCAAGGAGAGTGGTAGGCAAAACACTCGAGGCAAAATAATTCAAGACTCACAACCTTCAAGCCTCTCCCTCCTCGTCTTTAGCTCTGGAAGTGACTCCATCACCACGCTTGCCTTTCTTTGGAGTGTTCTGCTTTTGAATTGCATTATTGGGAATTGCTTCCTCTACTTTTTGTTTTCATAATTTTCTTGGAAGGATTTTCTGTTAGCTTAGTAAAGAAAGGCAAGACATTGTGTCCTTGGTGGTGGTTGCTCTAACCGAACTGATGTGCTCGAGATATAGTTACCTAGTTAACACTTCGATGGGCTTCTTTTTTAGTTGCAAGTCACCCTAATTAGATTGTAAGTGCTTTGAAGTGAGGAATTAGAAATCATACCTTATTGTCGCCCAATGTGCTTCCATCATTCCAGAAGTATGGTAGGCCTTTACTGCTGATCGGATGGATAGAAACGGAATCTCAACTGCTTCTGTAATCCTTCTGTTGCCCTATTAGAAAAATCCAGTCAGTCGTGTTTTATGTTTGTGTTTTAAGACACTCATTAATGCCACTTTATTTTAATTTCTTATAGGTGAAAATGCGTGGAAAAGACTTTTTCAATATTCTTTGTCAACTGATCCTGCAAGAAGCAGGTCAGAATGAACAGTTTTCCCAAGGAGCTCCAAGCAACTGTCTGGAAACTTCTCTGGCAGAGATATTTCCTTTAGGAAAAACCTGTGCCTCTGAATCTAATTCAGACAGTGGCGCACCAGGATTAGTCGCCAGTGTCTTAGTCGTAAGTCATGGCGCTTACATGAAAAGCCTGTTTAATTATTTTCTGACTGACCTTAAGTGTTCCTTACCCTCTACTCTGAACAAATCCGAATTTATGTCAGTCAGTCCCAACACAGGGATTAGTCTCTTTATCGTAAACTTTGAGAAAGGAAGAGAAGTGAATCCAACAATCCAGTGTGTTTGTATGTACCTACAGGATCATCTGAATGGAGGGACTGAAACTCGCTAAAATTTAAATCTACATCAAAATCTAGCAATTTTGAACTTCTGAGGGAGTGCCTTTGGCTCTTTTTTGTTTCCATCCTCTGCTAGTGCTGATTTGGAAACAGTTAAAAAGCTATCACAACAGGTTATAAAGCTTGAATGGAATCATGGCCACAGAGAACACTAATGGAAACCATTTAGGATTGACTTATTTTGTCTTGAGTACACTTGGCATTTTCCAGAGTAATTTTACCACCCTGGTCAGTTACAGATCTGGATTGTAAATGAAGCGAGGAATTCAGTATTGCAGATTGAGGGATTCATGACCTTGTAACTATTTTTTTTTCCTTTTCTTTATGTTGTTATTTTTCTTTTATATCTGAAAAATCTAGCCTGTTCTATTGGGTCTTGGTAAGATACTGTATGCTTTTTACTATATCACCCAGTGCTTAAAAGAAGGAACTATTTATAATTCCCATTGCATATTTATAATAAGAACATACTGTATTTTAAAAGTCCTTTAAATTAAAAATTCTTAACCATCCTCCATTTTGTATAAAACAAAACGACACTGAAATTTTTAATATAGAAATCAACTGTTAGAATTTTTTACTATGGAGGGTTTGAAATAATGGATGAATGGAGATCATGGTTGCAGATTGGTCTGGTGAGAAAGAACGGAAAGCATCATTTGCCTAAGAAACATTGAAGAAGGAATCTGAGCAAAAGAAGATAAAAAAGCAGCTCTTTCTCAACCAATTTATAGGCTGAAGAATTTAGTTTGGGGAAGGCTGATGAGAGTCAGTGGTTACTAGCGAACTACACAGTAGCCTCAGAAGGAAGGGGGATGCTTCCTTGGAAAGAATGTTGCGCGGGTAACCCTGGCTGTCGCGTTTTGTGGGAGGTGTAATGCTTCCTTTGCCCACCAGATGGCACCAGAGCAAAGGGATTTTGGTTAACTGCATTTTGTACTGAAGATTGGCCCCTCAAAAAATCCTCACCGAAATGAAAGGGTTTTCCATGTAGTTTGCTTTTAAGCTATCATGCTGATGAGTGCTGTGAATCTCACTTTACAAGAGTATTAATACTAAAGTTTATCGGTGAATGCCAAAATCACATGTAGTCCAAATTTACCGTGGACAGCCTGTAAGCCCTACGTGAAGTTCAGTATTAACACTGTTCTCATGGGCTCCATCCCTGCCCCTCTCCTGCCAGCACTGGAAGAGAGCACGTGGCTGGACACTGGAGGGAGGACTCTGCAAGTGAGAAACTTGAAAAGGGAATCGAAAAGGACGAATAATAATAAATGTCTGCATTCTCACCATCCAGAAGTAATAACTTCCCCCTTCTTCCTTTTTTTTTTTTTTTAAAGAGGTTAACACACTGAGATGTAAGTGAGGTTCCTTTAACCAGTCCCCGCAGTGCCATCATGCCCTCTTGTATTCTGCAGAGACCACCACGGTGCGTCTGTGCGTCCGTTCATCCGTTCCCAACCATTTACCTGGATCCTAAGGAAACGGTATTGCTTCAGTGTTTTTTCAAATGTACATAAATATCATCAATCTGTATTCTGTATGTTCACGTACTATATCATGGGGCTCTATATTGATATGTATGGATGTACTTAGTATCATTGCATTCTATTAAATACACGTGGCACATTTTGTTCATTTGGTCTCCTGTAGTAGACATTTGCGTATATTCAGTATTTTCTTTCAGGGAACAGCCTTCTGCCTCTCTCTCGGTACAGTGGCATAAAAAATGTGCACCTCCAGTTTGACAAGAGTCAAATGGTCTTCAGAGTCGCCAGCCTGGTTTTCTGTCACTGGCAATATTCGAAAGTTCCTATTTTTTACATTTCTGTCAATACTTGATGCTGTCTGATGAAATTCTATGAATCCGATGAGTGAAAAGTATAATGTCATTGCTTTAATGAGCTTGTATATGATTCCTAACGAGTCTGGGCATTTTTTCCATGTGTATTGACAGGATCCCCTCACTGGTGAATCACTGGTATATGATCTTTGCCGGATTTTACTGTTGGACTCTTTGGCTTTTTCTTAGTGAGCTGCAGAGTAACATGGCAAATATCTTCCAGTTTACTTACCTTTTACACGATGTTTATTAAGCATTTTTTTAAATGTTAAGTGTCTTTTGTTGTTAAGTCAGATCATGGTATTGTGTCCATTATTGTGTTCTACTAGGAGGTCATATAGTGGCTTCCTACTTTCTTACATTTTTAAAGGATTTTTTTAATGTTAGATCTTCAGATTATCTGGAGATTATTTTATATGATATATGGTAAGAATTCAAATTTACATATTTTTTTTCCTTGTAGTAAAAAAGTTACCCAACATCATTATTAGGAGTCTCTCCAAGTGATTTGTGATTCTACTCTATTCATAACCTCCATGGGCCCATATTTGCTGGAGTCGGTGGGCTTGGTTCTGTTTTAGTGAGCTAGGTAGTCCCATAACAATATCATACTTAGTTCCTGTAGCTTTGTAACTTAATATCCTGTAGGGTACATAACTCCTCTTATTACATTTTCTTTTTTTTTTTAAATTCAAGTATAGTAGTGTTTTATTAGTTTCAGGTGTATACATATAATGATCCAACAATTCTGTGCATTACTCAGTGTTCATCATGGTAAGTGTACTCATAATCCCCTTTACCTATTTCCCCTATGCCCCCACCCACCTCCCCTCTGGTAACCTGTTCTGTACACTTAAAAGTCTGGTTTTTTGTTTGTCTCTTTTTTCTTTCTTTCTTTCTTTTTTTTTTTTTGTTTTTGTTTTTGTTTTGTTTTTTTCTATTTTGTTTCTTAAATTTCACATAGGAGTGAAATCATGTGGTATTTGTTTTTGTCTGACTTAATTCACTTAGCATTATACCCTCTAAGTCCATCCATGTTGTTGCAAATAGCAAGATCTCTTTATTATGGCTGAGTAATATTCCCTTGCATACATATACAACATCTTCTTTATGCATTCATCTGTTGATGGACACTTGGGTTGCTTCCATGTCTTGGCTATTGTAAATAATGCTGCAGTAAACATAAGGGCGCATATATCTTTTTGAATTAGTGTTTTCCTATTCCCTGGGTAAATACCCAGTAGTGGAATTACTGGATCATATGGTAATTCTATTTTTCATTTTTTGAGTAAGCTCCATACTGTTTTCCACAGTGGCTGCATCAGTTTGCATTCCCACCAACAGGACACAGAGGTTCTTTTTTCTCTGTATCCTCGTTAACACTTGTGATTTTTTTTTTTATTTTAGCCATTCTGATAGATGTGATACCTCGTTGTGATTTTGATTTGTATTTCCCTAATGATTAGTGATACTGAGCATCTTTTCATCTGTCTGTTGGCCATTTGTATATCTTCTTTGGATAAATGTCTATTCAGGTTTTCTGCCCAATTTTTTTATTTTTATTTTTATCTTTTTAAAGATTATATTTATTCATTTGACAGAGAGAGAGAGAGAGAGATCACAAGTACCTGCCCAATTTTTAATTGGGTTATTTATTATTTTGGTGTTGGATTATATTAAGGTCTTTCTATATCTTGAATTTTCACGCCTTATCAGATATATAATTTGCAGATATCTTCTCCCACTCAGTAGATTGCTTTGTCGTTCTGTGGATGGTTTCTTTGCTGTGCAAAAACTTTTTATTTTGCTATAGTCCCGTAGTTTTGTTTTACCTTTGTTTCTCTTACCTGGGGAGACATATCTAGAAAAATGTTTCTATGGCTGATGTCAGAGAAATTACTGCCTATATTTTCTCCTAGGAGTTTTATGGCTTCATGTCTCACTTGAGGTCTTCAGTCCATTTTATGTTTGCAGTCCAGTTTCATTCCTTTGCATGTAGCTGTGTAGTTTTCCCAGCACCATTTGTTGAAGACGCTTTTTCCTGTGGCATGTTCTTGCCTCCTTTGTAGATTAATTGACCATATACGGTGTGGGTTGATTTCTGGACTGTATTCTGTTGTACTGATCTCTGTGGCTACTTTTGTGTCATTTTTTTTGTTTCAGTTTTGTAGCTGTCCTAGCTATTTCTATGCTCCTTTATTCTTCCATATACATTTTAGAATCAGTTTCCAGAAAAATTCAGTTGCAGATTTATTTGGAATCCGGTGCATTTGTTAATTTATCTGGTCACTCAATACGTATTTTCCAAGCATGGCACCCACATTGCAGGCTACTATAAGAACTATTAGAACTATAAAAGCTGCAGATATATAACAATGAATAAAAAAATAGACCAAGTCTCCAGCCTCGTGTGGAACCTATAGTCTGTCAAGGAAGACAGATAAGTAACATGTCAGTGTGTGATCAGTGAGAGAGAGAAATGGAGCAAGGTAAGGGGAATAGAAATGGGAGAGAAGATGATGCTTTATTTAGGGTTAAGTACAATAGGGCTTTCTAAAGTGTTCTCAGAGTTCTGAAGGGCGGGAGTGGGCTCTGCTGATCTCTGGGAGAAGAGCAACCTAGGCAGGGAGTAGAGAGAATGCAGAGACCCTGTGCAGGGATCTTATTTTGCATGTTTGACCTGCAACAGGAGTGGGGAGAGTGGTAGTAGAGGAGGGCTAAAGGGAAGGGGAAGTGGGGTGGCCCTGTGGCCTATGCTAAGGATTATGGGGAGCATTTGTTGGTTGATCATTGTTTGATGGGAGCAATCAGTGACCCAGGAAAGGTCTGTGGTCAGAAGACTTGAATGCAAGTTCTAAGCCTGGCTCATAGTTTTATGGCTCAGCAGGTCTCTTAATATACCTGAGCTGTTGACTCTTAATGTCATAAAACAAACAGGGGGGTGGGGGGGAGAGGGGTTGGGTGAGGGTGGTGGGGTTACATTATATGTTTAAATAAAAAAAGCTTAAATAAAAGAAAATATATATATATAACAAAATTTTAAAAAATCCAGGTGAATTAAATAATGCTGAAAATTATAAAATACTAGAAGATATGTTTATGACTCTATACAGGAATCATCTTAAATATGTAAATTCATTAAGGATAAAATATAATTTTTTTACTAAAAAAAAAAATACACCTGAGCTGCTATTTGCTCACACTAGAGAATAGTTCTCATAATGTGTGTGTGTGTGTGTGTTTTCCCCCTGAAACCTGAGAGTAAGGTGGAGATGTCTTGCTCCTTGTATGTTTCCTAAGAGCAAAGACGTTCTCATATAAAGCCAGAGAGTACCAAAACTAGGGAATTTGATATTGATACAATCTATTATCTAATCCACAGACCATATCTAATGTTTCTAATTATCCCATTGATGTGCCTTACGGCTAATTTTCCCCCATTCTAGCATCCAGCCTAGGACTGCTGCATTGAACTGTCAGGTCTCTTCCTTCCCCTCTAATGTGGAATCATGTCTTCGCCTCTCTGCGTTCCTTGACCTTGTGAAAAAAAAAGAAATTATGTTTGTTTGTTTGTTTATTGTTTTTTTCCTGATACTTCTCATTATTATTAGATTCAGGTTATGCTTTTTCTCCGAATTACCCTAGAAAGGTTGTGTCCTTCATGAGTCTCATCGGAAAGTCCATGGTGTTTGTCCAAGTCTCTCCGCCACAAAGTTGCTATTTATGTGGTTCCTCGTTGAGTTTCTGCCCTCTCCTTTAGTCTCCATTGATTCTTTTTTTCTTCTTCTTTTTTAAGATTTTATTTCTTTATTTGACAAGGAGAAAGTACAAGGAGGGGGAGCAGCAGAGGGAGAGGGAGAAGCAGACACTGTGGAGCAGGGAGCCTGATGTGGGGCTCGATCCCAGGGATCATGACCTGAGCTGAAGGCAGACGCTTAACCAACTGAGCCACCCAGGCGCCCCATTGATTATTTTCTAACTCTGTATTTTTTAGTTGGTATTTTACAGTAGGAAAGAACTTTCCCTTCTTCCCTACCTATTTATTTATACCACTGTGAACTCAGGGGTGTTCAGTGACTCAGAATCCAGTAGTATTGTTATTTTGTGCTCAGATTGTCCCACATTTGGCCCCATGAGGGCCCTTTCAAGATGCTTCTTGTCTGCTGTTGGTATATTTCCATCATTCTCTAAGTACTACTTTCCGGCATAATAAGGTGCTCCCAACTCAGATTATTCTTTTCCAGCCCCAGTCCTGGGAATTGGCCTTTTCTCCAAAAACCCTGCTTCCTTTTAGTGGAAATGGCATTTACACACCAAGATTTGGATGCCAGGTGTGCCCGTTGCTGATCTCAGTCTTCCTTGTTTGTTTGTTGTTGCTGGTGTTTTTTAAAGATTTTTTATTTATTTGTCAGAGAGAGAGGGAGAGAGCACTCACAAGTGGGGGGGTGGCAGGCAGAGGGAGAAGCAGGTTCCCTTCTGAGCAAGGAGCCTGATGCGGGGCTCAATCCCAGGACCCTGGGACCGTGACCTGAGCCAAAGGCAGACGGTCAACTGACTGAGCCCCCCAGGCATCCCTCGGTCTTCCTTGTTATTACTGCATTAAATTCCAGTGTGTGAATATACTGTTGTCTATTCTGTTGTTGAGCACATAGACTATTTCCAACTTGGGAGCTATTATGAAAATGCTCTAAGAATACTTTTTTTTCCCCAAGACTTTTGTGGACATATGTTTTCATTCCTCTTGGGTAGCCACCTGGGAGTGCAATTGCTGGGTAACAGAGTAGTTGTGGATGTGTGCTTAGTCTATGAAAATTTATCCGGCTTTTCTCCAGAGTTGTTGTATCATTTTATGCCCACCAATAAAGTATGGTGATTCATATTCTCACCAACATTGGATATCCTAAGTCTTATTTTAGCCATGATGGCGGATATGTGGTGGTATCTTGCAGAGATCATAATTTTTTTCTAATTTTTACTAATTTTCACTAATGATATGCAGCACTTTATCACATGCATATTGTCTATTTACATAGCTTTCTTTGCAAAATGTCTGTTTTTCATGTGTTTGTCCTCTTATTTTTGAGTTTGAACTCTTCATATGTTAGGGAGATACAAGTTCTTTGTCAGCTGTGTGCATGTGTGAGCATATATACACTTTTATGGATTCATAATCCAGTTTTTATTTTTTGGTTTTTAATTTTTTTCAAAGATTTCATTTATTTATTTGAGAGAGCAAAATTGAGAGAGATCATAGAGAGAGAAGGAGAAGCAGACTCGCCACCGAGCAGGGAGTCTGCTATGGGGCTTGATCCTAGGACCCTGAGAACACGACCTGAGCTGAAGGCAGACATTTAACTCACTTTTCTAAGTGATGTTTTTAATGAGTAGTTGTTAATTTTCATAAGACTGATTTATGGTTATTGCTTCCTGTAGTCTAAGAAATCTCTGCCTAACCCTGGATTATGGAGACCTTTTGTTTTGTTTTAGAAGGTTTATAGTTTTCCCTTTTACATTATGGTCTTTGTTCTATCTGGAATTAATTTTTGTGTAAGGGGTTGAGGTTCATGGTTTTTCACATGAATATCCAGTTATTCCACAGCACTGGAGAAGGCTTTCTCCCTGAATCGCTTTGGTTCCTTTGCCAAAAATCAGTTGACCATGTAAATGTGGATCTATTTTTGGCTTTCTTATTTTCCTTTTCTTTGGCTGTTGCAAGTCCTTTGTATTTCCATATACATTTTCCAACAGACTTTATAATTACAGAAAAGATGAGAAGGTAGTACCAAGAGTTTCCTGTGCTCAGTTTCCTCTGTTGTTGATATCATTTATTATCATAGTGCATTTGTTACAATTAATCACTACTGATGCATTATTATTAACTAAAGCACATTGTTTATTCAGATTCCTTTAGTTTTTACCTAATGTTGTCTTCTGTTCCAGAACTCCCAATCCCATTTTTTTTTTTTTTAAGATTTTATTTATTCATTGGTTAGAGAGCACAGGCAGACAGAGAGGTAGGCAGAGGCAGAGGGAGAAGCAGGCTCCCTGCCGAGCAAGGAGCCCAATGTGGGACTCTATCCCAGGACGCTGGGATCATGACCTGAGCCGAAGGCAGCCGCTTAACCAACTGAGCCACCCAGGCGTCCCTCCCAATCCCATTTTTATCATATTACACTTAGTTGTTATATCTCCTCAGGTCCCTCTTAGCTCATCAGTTTATCGTCAGGCTTTGTTTTTTGATCACCTTGGTAGTTTTGAGGAACACTAGTTGGATGTTTTTTCAGATCCCTCTCTGTGGGACTCAAATGTTTTTCTCCTGATTAGAGTTGGGTTATAATTTTTTGAGAGAAGAACACAAGCAAGGTACCATTTTTATCCCATATCAAGAGTACGTACTATGAACATGACTTATTCCTTAGTTATTGACGTTGACTTTGATGGTGATCTTGATCACCTGGCTGAGCTCTCTGTGAGGTCTCTCCATGGTCAAGTTACCCTTTGGGAGAAAGTCAGTTTGCATGGCAGGGCTTTACATTCCCCTCCTTGAAGACAGAGTATCCACGTGACTTTTTTTGGAATTCTGCCTGAGAGGGTAGACTCTTCTCCCTCATTTATTCATTTAGTCAATCATTGATTTTTTTGTGTAAGATTTTGAATTTTTGAGTTGAGACTGTTTATAGACTCCATATAGGATCCATCTTGATGGACATTTCACATGTACCTGGACCCGAAAAGAGTATTTTTCTATAGTTGTTGGGTTAGTGTCCTAAAAATGTAAGTTCTGTGAAGTTCATTAATAGTGTTTCTCAGATATTTCTATCCTTACTGATTTCTTTTTAAAAATATTTTATTTATTTAAGAGAGAGAGAGAGCACAGGCAGGGGAAGCAGCAGAGGGAGAGGGAGAAGCCAGCTCCCCTACGAGCAGGGAGCCCGACATGGGGCTTGATCCCAGGGGAGACGCTTAACCCACTGAGCCACCCAGGCATCCCTATCCCTACTGATTTCTTTGCCTCCTTGCTTACTCAGCCCTGAGAGGGTGTTCACATTTCCAACTATGACTGTACTTGTCTGTTTCGCCCTTCAATTTGGTTAGTTTTGCTTTATGTGTTTCCTTGCTCTGTTTTTAGAGACCTGAACACTTGATTTTTATATCTCCCTTATTAATTGGCTTTTTTATCATTGTAAAATGTTATAAAATGGTCCTCTTTTACTCATGACAATATTCCTTAATTTGAAGTCTATTTTATATCCTTTTAATGTAGCAAGGATTTATTTCCTAGGCTTACTTCTTTTTACCATATGTATTGTTCTGGACTGAACTGTACCCCCTTCCCTCTTCCCCAAATTCATACTTCGAAGCCCTAGTCCGCTCTAACTCGGAACGTGAGTGTATTTGGAGATAGACCTTTTAAAAAGAGGCAGTTAAGTTAAAATGAGGCCAATAGGATGGGCCCTAATCCAGTCTGACTGGAGTCCTTAAATGAAGAGGAAATGTGAACATACTGAGAGACACCAGGAGATGCCCGTGCACAGAGACCAGGTGCAGACAAGAAATCAGCCATCTCTAAGCCGAAGTGAGAGGCCCTGCTGGCATCTTGGTTTCGAACTTCTGGACTCCAGAACTCAGAGAAAAGAAATTTCTGTTGTTTAAGCCACCCCAATCTGGTATTTTATTATGTCATCCCTAGCAAACTCCTATAGTACCTTTCTATCCATTTCTTATAGACCACATATGGTTGGCTATTTCTGTTTAACCCAGTCTAATCACTCCTGCCTTTGATTGTAGCGTTTCATTTCCATATGGTATAATTATTGGTATGATTGAATTTAGTTTGTCATTTTTCTGTTGGTCCCATCTGGTTTTTGTTCTACTGTTCTTCCCTTTCTGCCTTGAGTATTCCTTTTCAGTAATCACTTTTAATATATTGTTGGCTTTTTGCCGATACTTGTTTGCATTGTTATTGTGGTTTCTTTTTTTTTTTTTAAGATTTTATTTATTTATTTATTTGACAGAGAGAGAAAGATCACAAGCAGGCAGAGGGGCAGGCAGAGAGAGGCGGGGGGCGGGGGGGGAGCAGCAGGCTCCCTGCTGAGCAGAGAGCCCGATGCAGGGCTCTATCCCAGGACCCTGGGATCACGACCCAAGCCGAAGGCAGAGGTATAACCCACTGAGCCACCCAGGTGCCCCAAGATTAGGCTTTAAATGCCGGGCGTCCTGCCTATGTTTAGCTCTCTGAAGCTTCTAGCAGCCAGATTATACAATGTGTCATAAAAACGGGATGTACACATTTTTCTTCACTTACCTTCTCCCACCCTCACTCCACTAACTGTCTTGTGTTAAAAGTTTTAAATTTTCCTCTCCTTAGGGAGAACTTTCATGGACAGAGAAAAGAACTCTTCCAAGTCTGTGGAGGGGCAATGTTTATAGGACATCTTTTCTCTACAGTGTTTAATTCTCCTTCGGTAATGGAAGGAAGGCCTATTTATTCCAAAATGGTTACTTTGGTACTGCTCTATTCTATGGTTATCAGATTTTAAAGTCCTTTAGGCCAGAAATAAAACAGAAGCACTTATCCCTTCTGCCTTTTATTTCAGAAATACTATGGAAGGATGACTCTTACAAACAGAGGCGATGTTAAAAAACAAAAACAGGAGAAATTTTAAAACAATAATCTGCCTTTGGAAAGTCTTAACTTTTGATATGATTAAAGAAATAAGGCATTTGACCTCTAGTCCTGTATCTGTCCTGATTCCTGTCCCTCAGTGCACTAAATTCTTCTACATTTGTTATGGAAAGAGGCTAGGCAGTGAAAAACTAACTGTAGTCTTGAGCGGATGTAAATTTGAATACAAATGTGTGTCTGTAATTGTGATGTAAAGGCCTCATGGGCATCTTTGCTTTCTGTGTTTGGGGAGTTGGTTAGGTAGAGATTAAAGAAGGAATTCTAGGGGCACCAGCTTCAGAAAGAGAAGAAGTGGATTCATTATCTTGGTGTCCTGCTACAAGGTCTCATAGGGCAGTAACACTGTCTGTGTCCAGTACATCACGAATGATTCACAGGGATATTGACATGGTTACCTCTGTGGGTATTTTCCAAATACAAAATTCTCTCCTTAAAACACTTTTGAGCTGGAGTGATCAGAAATTCAGTGTTGATAAAAAATTTTCCTTGCTTTCAGTAATTCTTTCAATCAAAATTGCTGAGTCCATTTATGAATGGCAAAGACTGACTTTTAAAATTCTGACACTCTTGGGGTGCCTGGGTGGCTCAGTGGGTTAAAGCCTCTGCCTTCGGCTCAGGTCATGATCTCAGGGTCCTGGGATCGAGCCCCGCATCGGGCCTCTCTGCTCAGCGGAGGAGCCTGCTTCCCTTCCTCTTTCTGCCTGCCTCTCTGCCTACTTGTGATCTCTCTCTGTCAAATAAATAAAATAAAATCTTTAAAAATAAATAAATAAAATTCTGACACTCTTTGAATTCAGTATTGTGGTCTCTGGATTTTCACAATGCTGCCCTCCCATAATCCCTTTTGTTATCATATTCTGACATGATTTCATGTAGTAATACAGAAAGGAAAAACTAAGAGAAGCTGAGATAAATTTTATTTTTCTTTCAAACAGAAGAAAGAAAAAAGGTGGAGTTACACTTTTATAAATATATATAAATATTGAGCAATAAGCAAAATTTCCAAATAAATAAATAAATACTGCCACATGCTAAAGAACGTAGGAAATTGTGGGGACCACCCTGGCTCTGCCAAAGGAAGAACCCCTAATAAATGGTATTGCGCTTATAAGATTATGGCCAGTTTTCTGCCAAAGTCCTTTCCAGGATTTTACATCTAGTTATCAGTATGGGGGAGCTTCCAAAAGCTTATAAACAGTGTAATATCTCTAACAGGAAATGAAAACTATGGAGAAAATATTTGCCATGCACTGCTATATGGTAGCATACACAGTTTTAGTGTTTCAGAATAGGAACCAGTCCATCAAGTTCAGCTTAAAACCATCAAGTGAAAACAGTTGTCCAATATTTTGGAAGCAAAGAGAACAGATCTGTTTCCAAGGCTGGGTGGCAGTGGGAAAAAGCAAGGTGATGCGAAGAAGCTGTTGCTAGCATTCTGCTCTGTGGGTGGCCATGTAAACAGAGGTAGGAACATAGGGACACCCCCCCCCGCCCCCACAACCCTTAGAAAGACTCCAAGTCAGGTGGTAAGGCTAGGTAGAGGGAGGCTGAGCATCAGGCCCACCTGGCTGGTGCCTCAGCTGTTGGGTAAGTGAGGTTTGGTTTTCATGGGACCAAAAACTGTCTTCATGTAATGTCCCCAGAATTTGCAAGTGGCCACGACCGGAACGTGTCAGCCCAGGAGTGTTTACCTCTGGAGCCAGCGCTGCAGAGCGATAAGAACATAGAGAAGAGCTGATAGTGTTGTCTGTGGGTAACTCCTACATTTTGGTCCCCTGATTATCGGACTTCTTTTCCCCTGAGTCCTTGATGCCACTTCACTTAGACAGAAGGACGCAATCTGCCAGTCCACAGAAAACCGAACCCAAGAGCAAGCCCATTGTCGCAAGACTCCCTCCCTGTGTCGGTTTTGTATTTTATCCCAAATGCAGTACTACTCAGCTGGGAAGTAGGCTTCATCAAATGCCTCCGAGGGGAATTTGAATTTATTTCCATTTAAAAATTTATTCCCCCCTCCCAAAAAAAATTATTTCCACTTCCTAGCAGGGGAGATTTTCATGAGCCGATGCCAAAGTTTTTCCTCTGGCCAAATTCACTAAAGCCCAAGATGGGGCCCATAGATAAGGTTATGTCATGGTCTGCTTGGGAGCAGGCAGGGTCCTTCTCGGCCCTTCTGCTCTGGCTACATAGAAGGGGAGAGAGCCTGGCAAGGAGGCCCACTCCATAGGGAGGTTGAATTTTCTAGCTTGATTTCTTGCCTCCGATGTCCCAGCATTCTAGTTCCCTTTTGATCAGCCTACTAACCATCTTTCTGACAGGCCTTCTCCAGGGATGCTCAAGGAAGAGAAAAGCCTTGACATTAGGATTTTACCAGTTTGCCCAGGTCAGCTGTTAATGCCCTAGTCAAGGTTGCAGACTCAAATGCCAACAAGGTGGGGTCTGGTGCCACAAACGTCAGGAGCAGTGGAGATGCTGCTGGTGTTGGCTCTTCCCTTCCCCTTTGAGGTGGTGAGCTCACTATGCCTGTGCTCGGGTTTTAATGCTGGACTGATGACGAAGAGAGGCATAGGGAAGAGGAACCGCCCAGGGTGTTCTGGGGGATGGGTGGTGGTCGGGGTGGGAACCCCTCTCTCCTTAATGAAGGCGAAACTTCTAGTTTATCTTTCTGGGCTTCAGAGTTCGGACAGGTGGCATAGGCGGGGTGGGGAAGGCGGCGAAACCGCCAGGACTCAGGCCTTAAAGGTACATTCTCGGGGGACCTCCTGGCGCTAACTGCCCGCTCCACCCCCACCTTCCCTTTCCCTGCACTGCGGAGGGCGAGGGTCCCCCGAAGACAGTTGGGTTTTCTGAAAGGCTGCTGGGAAAGGATTCCTTTCTGGTTTCCCTAGATGAACTTGGGGAAGGGGCGGCACCTGTCCACGCCCATGTCCCCCGCGTGCGCGTTCACCCGGTTGCCTCTGAGCACCCCTAACGGGTCGCTGGCCACCACACTGTTGTCCTCGGCGCTCGGGAGCTCCTGGGAGCAGGAGGCCGGGGCGGGGGTAATCCGGGGCCGGGGCTTCAGCACGTTCAGCGGGTCGTGCTCCATGTCCTCGGCGCTGCGCGTGTGGCGCCGCGGCCTGGGTGTGTTGAAGTGGATGAGGGGGATCTCGTTCCTCCGGGACAGGAACTGGGAGTAGGGCGGCGGGTTGGTGCCCGGCAGGAAGGCCCTCTTGGCCTGGCCCAGGCTGACGAGGAAGCGGTGCTGCGGGGAGTGGTACACGTCGTAGCCGTTTTCCAGTGTCCGCTGTCGGAACCTGCAGCTCTCCGGGCTGAAGAGGTGCTGAAAGGGAGGGCGGTGGGGTGAGCGCCCCGCGGACCCCTGGCCGCGTGCTCCGCCCCCGGACTCCGCCAGCCCCTCCGGGGTGGGGCTGCTGGGCCTGGCTTAGCCTTCCCTCCCGGACTTAACCCCTCGATCCCTTCTGTGGGGGGATCTGGCCAGCGCTCTCCAGTTGCCCAAGCAGGCAGCGCGGCTGGGAATTGCAGCGAGGGGCAGCGGCGTCCCCCACAGCCCGGAGCCTGGGGCCCTCGGCCCGCCTTGCCCCCGCTGGCTCTGCTCTGGGCTGGCCACGGCAGGCAGCCCTTTGTCCAGCTTCTGGAGGGAAGGCCAACTTCAGTGCAACCTGGGCCCTCCCGCCTCTGCCTTTGGCTGAAAGTTGGCTTGGGTCTGTCTCCTTGCCAGGAGAAAGGAGGGGGGGGGGTGGGATGTGTAGGGTCAGACATAACAGGGTACTCACACTGAGAGATAATGTCCTTTGGGATCTGGGGCGGGGAACTCTGGCAACAGATGACTAGGTTTGAACCCTCACTCCGCCACTAACTCGTTCTGGGTTTTACTGAACGCCTTCTAGGACCTTCACATGTTATTTCCGTTAATCCTCAAACTCCACGGAGTGTTTTTACAGATGAGGACTATCTATATGCCTAAACGTGGTCAAGAGATATTTTAATTGAATGCCTATATTGTTCCATGAAGAGTTGTCTACTTGTGGCCAGATACTCACAGCAGCAAGCCAAATAGGAAGTCATTGCTGTCATGGTATTTCTAGTGGGTCTGTCTGATGGTAAGAGGCTCTTGAGATGAGCAGTCCTCCTACTGTGTGACCTCAAAATCCTTTGGAATATGCCTGCAACCTGTGGTTTGGGAAATCCTTTGCTTACCAATCTGAATGCCCAGTGACCACAGTTAAGGCAGAGATCATTCATGAGAGGTCTTTGTTTTTTTCTATTTTTTAAGATTTTATTTGTTTATTTGACAGAGAGAGAGGGAATGAGCACAAGCAGGGGTGTAGTGGCACGCAGAGGCAGAGGGAGAAGCAGACTCCCTGCTGAAGAAGGAGCCAGGTAAGGGACTCGATCCCAGGACTCTGGGATCATGACCTGAGCCGAAGGCAGGTGCCCAACTGACTGAGCCACCCAGGCGTCCCCATGACAGATTTTTAACTGGAGGGCGATTACAATTTACTTCTTCCAGATGAGGAAACTGATGTGGAGAAAAGTGAGGGAACCAGCCTGAGGTCAAGAAGGTGTAGTAAAAGAATCAGGAAGACATGCATGGCTTTAGAGGACCCATGTACAAGGTGCTGTGTAGATACCTAGCTGGGTTCCTGTAAGCGGTCAGACTAGAGGCTAAGAGAACCAGAACTCCAGAACCAGACTACGTGGGTTCAAGCCCCAACTGCATAAACCTGAACATCTGCTACTTAGATTGACTAAATCACTCTGTGAAAACATCAACAAACCAATGGATGCCAATGGAATCTTTCTAAGATTTTTATGTTCTGGTGAAGAAATGGATTATCTTTAAATGGTGGCCAGCCCAAAAAAGAAACTCACAGATCCAAAGATGTTGCCTCTGAAGTCCATACAGAGGTACCGCCTGCTCATCACACCTGTGATCACCACAAAGCCGGCATCCTCTGATCTGATCATCAGGGCACCTACGGAGAAAATCATGGAGCTCAGCACCTGGCTGCACATCGCATTCCTACCTTCCAGTCCTTCCTGAAAACCCACCTGCCTGAAACCTCCCTGGATGGATTCTCAGGGTGCTGATTTCACTTCACCCTCCCTTGTCCTTAATTGTTCAGCTTCATTTCTTCTGATTCCCCCCTTGCAAACTCCCTCACCCTCCGCCCCCCCCATTTGCCCCCTACTTCTACCTCATGTCTGTACGGAGCACTCTGAACTCCCAGCATTCTCTCCTCTGGGCCAGACACGTGTTTCTCTCTCCCCTGTTCTGTTTCTACTCCCCCCCGTTGCCAGGCTAATGCCTCTTCATGTTTGTGGCGGTCATCACGCTCTCACAAGCCTTCTGGGCTTTTGGGATTTTTAAATCTACACCGAGATGTCCTTCAAGGATCCGGCTTGTATATAAAGCCTGATGTTCACTCAGGGATCTGCACCGTAGTCCGTGATCCCTCACCCAATAGCCATTGTGTATCCAGAACTGCGAGAGAATTGATCTCCCCCTCCCTTCTCTGCTTATTAAAGTCTCTCATCCTTTCAGGCCAGGCTCGGGTGTCACTTGCTATGAAGACTTTCCTAGTCTCCCTATTCAGAACGAATGCCCTCACCTGCATTACAGAGTGTATGTCATTCACCCAGCCTTAACTAAGTTCAGGTTATCTAGCCCCCCCCCCCCCCCGAAAATGAGCTCCTTGGGAGGAGAGAACTTATTTCTCTGTGTCTATTAGATACCACAGATGCACAGAATTTCCTCTTGGATCTTCACTGCTACTCTCTGTCCTCTTCTTGCTTGGCAGTGTCCACTCCAGGGCAGTTCCTCATGGTCCTTCAGTGTCCCCACTCAACAACGAGTCTCCAACAAGGGCCTAAACCCCACACATACCACCTACACTTTAAATAATCGGTAACTGCCTGCCCTCATGGGGGCTTGTAATTGTAACAATTGCAATGCGTTGTACCAAGGACCAGTTAAAGTCTAAAACTGTTTTGTGGCCAGAGTATCATTTAGCAAGGGTTCCACCCCAAATGCTGCTTAATTACCTGACATTTTCTGCTAAAAATCATTTAAGTCTTTGGAGTCACTTGCATTTACTTACCACAGAATTTCCATATGCATCTCCTTTGGCCTCACAACCCCCTGTCAGCTGTTCGAACTTCTATTTTAGAAATGTAGTATAGAGAGGTTGAAAATGCCCAGGATCTGTGCCCAGGAAGTGGAGTGACTTACACCTGGGTCTCCCCCCTTTACCCTGAGTAGGCTCAACTCTGAAGAGAGTAGCAGACAATGCTTAGACACCAGCTGAGGATAGAGCTTCGTTTGGACTAAAATTGGAATGATGTAGGACAGAGGGGATGAGGGTGGGAGCAAGCCCAGAAAAACAAGAAAGCAAGAAGGCCAAGGAGAAACATTAATTTGTTCCCACGTTTGGCTAAGGGTCAGTCTTGAGGGAAGCTTCTGGAAGTGGGGTGGGGTATAGGAGGTGTAGAGGTTATTTAAATTACCCCATGATGAAGTCTGCCTATGGGTCTCAAACTTATGGCTAATCCTATGACAAGTCCTGAGAGAAACAAAGGAATGTGTAAAAATAAGTTTCTGTCCTAATGAATTTTCAGTCTAACTGGGAAAAAATTACATGTAGTCACTGGTTTTGAGTGGTTGCACTTTAGGTACTTTACAGATTTTAAATTCTCAAAACAACCGTGATCTGGTTAGTCTTATTAGTATTAACATGGGCGGCAGCAGCATCCCCATTTATGTGCAGAGGGAACAAAGGCAGGATTTAAACTCAGGACAGCGACTCTAACATCCTCTTCCTACAACCCAGCAATCACCTCCAACAGAAACCATCCCCAGCCTGAGGAGACAAAACCAAGTGCCAAGATCCGTGGCGCAACCTGTGAGAACCCCATGTCACAGTGCCCCTGAGAGGGTCAGGGAAGGGGCACTGAGCCAGGAACCAGGGCATTTGGATTCTGGTCCCAGTTATGCCACTTCCTGACTCAGTAGCCTTGGATAAGCCTCGGGTTCCTCAGCCGCATGCAGAGGTTGATAGTAGCTGGCCTGCCGACTTTACAGGGTTCCGATCAGAAAGGAACGCAACGGTGGTTGGAAAAGAGAATTCTTTCAAGGAGCACTGAGCAAATGGAAGGCATTAGGTAGCCTGCGCTGGCCTGCCACTTAGGGCAAGCCCAGACTTCGGCAGCCACGAGGGCCTGGTGCTCCGGGTCAGCGTGGGCAGTGTGCGAGCCATGCGTGCTCCTGGGCTCTGGGGCCCGTCCCAGTAGCAAACAGCCTGGAGGGCAACCTTGAGCAGCTGCTACAGATGATGCACAGTCTTGAGTCAAACCGATAGGAACCAACGAGAAATGCAGAAAAGGGAAGAGACACATGGTCTTCCCTTTGCCTGTGCGGAAGGCGTGTTTTCACAGGCCGCAGAGGTTCTAGGGCAGAATCTGGCAAAAGGAAGGCACGACAGCCTGTTGCAGCCAGGTGGGCCTAATGGACTGGCCTGTGATCCCAAAAGAAGCATGGGGTTGGGGTCAAGGTGTCCTCTAGGTGACCTCGAGCCAGTGTAGTTCTTTAACCTTTGTTTTCAGAGGTAGTGGGATCGTTTACCTCATTTGGTCATCTTGAGGGTGTAATGAGATAATATTTTTCCCCACAATAAAAACACTTTCTAAAATGCTAGCAATTTTACTATTGCCACTTGCCTCCACTCTGCTATAGAAGTGGAAAATTATCGGGGCACCTGGGTGGCTCAGTTGGCTGACCATCCAACTCTTGATTTGGGTTCAGGTCATGATCTCAGGATCCTGGGATTCATGCCCAGCAGGGACTCTGCTTGAGGATTCTCTCCCTTTCCCTCTTCTTCTGTCCCTCTCTCCATGTTCTCTCTTCTTCTGCTCCCCCTATGCTCTCTCTCTATCAAATAAATAATAAATCTTTTTTTAAAAAAGTAGACAATGGTTGGCTCTATTCTATTCTCATGCTGGTAAATGATAAATGAGATGGTGGATATAAAGTGCTTCGAGGTCCTGGAAAGAAAGATACTATTTTGCAAGATTAAAGAGCCCCAGGATAATTCAGCTTCAAGTAAAGAGAGCACCAGTGGGGAAAATGGGAGAAGGAAAAATATCAGGGTCTTTGATGTGGTATTAATCACAGGTAATAGGCATCTCTTCTGCTGTTTTCAACAAAACGGGGACGGTGCGGAGTGGGATGGTGGCCTTCTTCATAGTAGGATCAGAGATACAGACGTCAGAGAGGCTCTCTGACATCAGTGCTGTGAGTCCCAAGGGAGGTTATAGAATCTTACAGGCAGGTAATTTTACAACGACCGACAGCCCAAAGATGGGTTGGGCAGTCAGCTATTAATCAAGAATTGCCTAAAGCACAATGATCAAATGAACCATATTTCACCAGCAAGGTATAATTAATTAGGAGGGATAAAACACCACACACCCTCCATCAGTGTGAGCATATCCTTCACCAGTCTGTGAATTACTTGTGCTACTTATCTGCATGCCTCAGTGTTTCCTTTTTCCGTTTTTGCTAACTTTTGACCTTTGTATATACATTTATTTGGGTAATGACACCATGACTGATTTGAATAGTATAAAGGGTTATGTAAAGTAGGACAAGTAAGTCTCCTTCGCCCCACCAAGATCCCCCACCCCCAATTTGCCCTCTGATGCTTTGTGTTAATTTCTAGAGACACAATGCTTGGCTATTGTCTACATCTGACAAAACAAAATCATTTCTATTAAAAAAAAAGTCTGAAATAATTTCCCTTCATTTTGCTTCTTCTCAATCATTTTTATTCACTTCCCATTGGAATGAGTGTCTCCTCAGAGCCTGATGCCAGTAGATATTTGAGGGAAGAGTTCTCCAGCTCAGGCTGCTGGCTTGTAGGCAAAGCACTCACGCTGGTCCACACACAGCTCACCAGAGCCGTCTCACACTCTCTCCGTCATGCTCGAGGGCATGTCTCTGAGGGTTCCTTTCAGTGAAAGCTTCTGTTAAATATCCCTTGAATAAAATGAGCAACACTTTGGATGCACCAAGTGTATCCAGATTTAGTGCAGATTTTTGCCATTAAACTCCAACCTGGTTTCCCAAATGTTGTCTCCCGAACCCTACCACATCCCCTGGAGTTCTGGAAACTGCCTGGTACTTGCAGAGAATTTTGGTCTCTCCTTTCATCTCCTGTCATCATCCATTGACCACTTGAAGAGATATGCACAGCTGGCTTTCCCTGTGCATGTATCTTGCTACAGTGTTAAGGACCTTTGATTCCACACAGCAAGGTCACAGAAAACTATCAATTCAGTACAACAATAAGGGCAAATCATTATTCCTATAAGAAGTTTCCTTTAATGAAACAGAGACTGTGATTACTCTGTCATTCCTTCCATTTGCTCTAGGTTGAATCAGCTTGCATTCTTCTGTATCCTCAGTGTAACTTTGACCCATTGTTCTGAAGTAGAAGATCTTGTCTTTTTCCATACTCATCCCTCCTCACCACAGAATGCCCTATGTAGGTGCACATGAAGGCGCCCTCATTTGAATCCCAGCTAACTGATCAACTGTGGATTGTGATCCTGCTTGTCGCAAACCTAAACCTTAAAATCATTCCAGTGGCCTCATGTTGCCAAGCAGTTCCCAACTAGCTCAATCTGCCACTGAGTGGAAATTTCAGCTCCACAGAGAGGAATCACCAACTGATAGCAAACTGGGTACCTCTGAAGCCCCCAAGAATCATGCTGGGAGCATGGATGCATGGATGGTTCGTGCACTTGGTCAGACCCATCAAGACAACACACCTGGACAGTCTGTCTTTAGTACATTTTTCCTGAGAAGTTTTATCAGAGTAGAATATTAGAAGCTCAGAGTTAGAGCCCCTGAGTTCATCTATTCCAATCCTAGGTCTGATACAGGAATATTCTCTGTAACCTCCATTGTTAGCCCTGTCCAAAGTTTATGAGCCAAACTCAGTGTCAATGACCTGTTTTTTCCCCCTCTCAACTTCCTTGCCTTTCTTTCTGTACATTTTTGGACTCTTTGGATAGAACAAAGTGAGAGTGGCTGCTATTGTGGGAAGAGGGATTGTAGTTAAGACAAATTAATGGTGTTGGAAGAAACAAGTAAATGCTAATTAAGGGAGGGGCAGAATCTTCTCCCCAGAGTTAAGCACACATGTGTGCATGTGCACACAAACACACACACGCACGCACACACATAAACAATTGGATTCCGGGTAAGAAGGTAGGAGGCTCGATTAGCACTCTGGTCTAGCCCAAGGCCTCCCCAGATCCCTTGGAGGTGGGTGGACGGAGGAGCTCTCCATCCTTCCCAGCAGGAAAGAAGCCCCTACTCACTGTAGATGGTCTGATGAGGTGTGCCATCCACATGGCCATCCTTGTGGATCTGCAGGTGGTAGCTGTTCCTGGCAGTGGCCGTGTACAGGTGGGTCAGGCCACCCCAGCTGGAGCCGAGCAGCGGGGAGGCATTGGGATAGGCTCTGACTACCCAACACAGGACAGAGACCAGGAGCCCAAGGCGGGTCCCTGACATTGCAGTGCTCTGAATGGCTGGCTGGAGTTTGAAACCTGACACGGCCTCCCTGACTGCCTGCCTGTGCCTCCCAGGCCTTTTCCTCCTCTTCTTTGTGGGTATCTGGACTGCGGATCCTAGCTGGATTCCCTCCTTTTTTCCCTCGGACTTTTAAAGGGTAGCCGTGTGACATCAAACAGGAAAAACTCCACTGTCCACATCCTCTGTGTTGTAACCAGCCCGTTGGAAGAGAACGCAGAGCCCTCCAAGGCTCACGGAAGGCACGTCGTTATACACACGTGCGCGCGCGCACACACACACACACCCCTCAATTTCATGCCAGTGCTCCAAAAAGTGAACGATGTGTGGGCAAAAGTTATCTACAATTCTGGGTTGTCTGTTGACCTGTCCCACTTCCACCAGGAAATGTGAAGGCAGCCAGCAGTTCTGGGAAAAAAAAAATCCAGCTTCAGTCCTGCAGTCGACAGACTCCTGTGCAATTAATCTCTCATTAAGTCTACTCATTTTGGTTTTCTCCATCCTTTTAATTCTGATCAGCAACTGTGTATCCGGTGCTCTCTCTGTGCACAGCACCAGGTGGGTGTCTTGAAGGTACAGAAATAATACAGGACACTATCAGGCAGAGAGCACCCTGTGAGATCCTTCTTCATGAAGATACGGGAGCTGCAAACAGAGGTCCAAAAGCCCAAGTTGCCACCTTGGTAAGATTTCAAAATAGGAAGAAAGGAAACCAGGCCTTGAGGTCACTGCTGCTCTATGAAATTCTGAGGTTTGAGTTCTCAGTTTTCCTAGTTCGGACTGTGTAAGGGCAACTAAACTGGTATTATGGTCTCCTCAACCATATGTATACTAATTCAGAGACTTCATGGAAATGGGAAGGCTGGTGGCTGAGTACAGGGCATTAGAACCTAGCAATGTCCCAGGGGCAGAGCGGCAGGCCAGGGTGTTCCGTAGTTAGTGCCTCCTGGGTGCCTGGCTCCTAGGACTGGACACCTCCTTGCAGACCCTGCTTACAGGTGTGCACTCTGGGAAGCCACATTTGATGGGGGTGAGAGTGCCATATCTCTAGTCCAATGGGAAGCAATTACTGCAACGCATACCAGGAAAATACACACACAAGGACACTGCTCCTCTTCCAATATTCCGCTCACTGAGTGCTTGTAGGTGTCAGGCTCGACATCACAGTTGCCAGAAGAGTGAGCTAGATGATTTCTGCTTCAAGGAGGTCATGAGCTAACAGAAGAGGCAGAAACCATAAGTAACCATTGCATAAAGCTATATATATAATATATATAATGGGATGTACAATCATATAGGTGCAAAGAAGAGATGCCATTTGTTATCCTATATTTGTGCGTTTTTTATGGCTTAGAAAGCATTTTATAATGCTAATTTTTACATCTATTAGCTCATCTGAATCTCACTGCCACCTTGTGAGACAGTCCCACCAGGCATTATCAATATTTTGGTTTCATATATGAAGAAATGGCAATCATGGGTTCATATGTCCAAAGTCACAAAGCAGTTAAGTGGGAGAGCTAGGACAAGGTCTCCTGGTTCCCAAGGTTACTTCTCCAATAATAATCACAATGACAACTAACACTTACTGAGAGCTTACTAAGTGCTTTCATTGTAGTAACTCATGTCATCCTCATAATAACCCTTTGAGGAGATGCTGCTACCTCCTTTATGCAAATGAGGGAATTGATGCCCATGGTTTAAGTACCGTGCCCCAAGATGTACAGCTAATATGTGGATTGACACTGGATTTGAATCTGGACAGTCCAGCCCCAGACTGCCTAACAACTTGGCTAGACGTATAAACCCACACAACAGGTTAGGGCAAAAAAGATGGGAGCCAGGAACTCAGTAAGAGAGTGCAAGTAGCACCAAGGCATCGTAGTGTCCAGTGTTTCTCTAGCAAACACAGGTCTTTGCCCAGGATGTGCCTCTAAGTTAGGGGGTGCTGCCTCCCCAGGTGATGTAGATGATCTAGGACATATAGGACAGTCTTTTTAAATAATGATCAAAGAATGACCCATAAATATAGTACCACATCTTTGCATTCAGAATTGAAATACAAATCATTGAGGAACATTTGCCATTGGGGAACCTCACATTTCCTTTTCTGCAAAAGGTAGGGATGGGAAGTACCCGTGAAACAATCAGCGGGTATCAAGAAACTTCTCCGTGCAAGAGAGAAGGGAGGAAGGAGTTCCAGGAATGCAAAGCAGAGCAAACATCCTTGTAGGGCTTAAACTATAACTGAGCAGAAGAAAACCTTGTTTAAGAGAAAGCATTGTGTGAGAAGAGCTAAATTCCTAGGATGTGTAAGACATGTTAACAGTGGGGAACCTGGGTGGCTCAGTAGGTTGAGCGTCTGCCTTTGGCTCAGGTCATGATCTCAGGGCCCTGGGATTGAGTCCTGCATCAGCGGGGGTAGGGGGTGTTCCTGCTCAGCAGGGGTCCACTTCTCCCTCTCCCTGCACCTCTCCCCCCTGCTCCTTCTCTCTCTTTCCCAAATATATAAATAAAATCTTTAAAAATGGAAATGTTAATGACATTCAGAAGAGGATGAGAGCCCAAAGTGTGGACCCTGTGGTCAAGAAGGGCTTTGAGGGAAGTGGTACTTGAGGGGGCCTTATAGGATGGACAGAGAAGGGCACTTCCTAGCACCAGCCCGAGCACAGTGGGAAGGCAATGCAGGTGTCTCAGGAAGAATACGTTTATTCACTTGTTCCTGTGGTGATTGGAGGGGGAACATCCCGGTAGCTTCAGCTTATATTATTAGGAAAGAGAATTGATGTGCCAACTTAATCCAATTCCAGACTTCCCTCCAAGAAGGAGCCCTGAACACCTACTGGATCTGAAGCCTACTCCAGGGCAGTAGGTTTACTTCTGATGGGAATGGGTGTAGGGCAGGGAGAAGAAGCATTACCCACTTGGTGACAGCAAAGGAGAGTACAGAATCTCAGAATAATTCTTTCCACTGAGATATGGAAAAATTGAGAGTGGGGGAGAGGATATGCCCACTAGCACACACAGAGAGCTCCTGGCTGAATTCTCTACCAATGGATTCCAAACCTGGCGACCCATTAGAGTCACCATAACTACCCCAACACTAACCTTAGGCCTACTGAATATGCAGCCTAACTATTTGCACTTTCCCCCAAAGCTACCTGGGAGATACCACCCACCTTGATATTGGTGATACTGAATGACTTTGCAAGGAGCAAGAGATGTAAAGAAGATTCCTGTATCAGACCTAGGATTGGAATAGATGAGCTCGGGGGCTCTTTCTAACTCTGAGCTTCTAATATTCTACTCTGATAAAACTTCTCAGGAAAAATGTACTAAAGACAGACTGTCCAGGTGTGTTGTCTTGATGGGTCTGACCAAGTGCATGAACCATCCATGCATCCATGCTCCCAGCATGATTCTTGGGGGCTTCAGAGGTACCCAGTTTGCTATCAGTTGGTGATTCCTCTCTGTGGAACTGAAATTTCCACTCAGTGGCAGATTGAGCTAGTTGGGAACTGCTTGGCAACATAAGGCCACTGGAATGATTTTAAGGTTTAGTTGCAACAAGATGAATTACAATCCACAGTTGACCAATTAGCTATGATTCAAATGAGGGCATCTTCATGTGCACCTACATAGGGGATTCTGTGGTGAGAGGGGGATGAGTATGGAAAAAGACAAGGTCTTCTACTTCAGAACAATGGGTCAAAGTTACACTGAGGATACAGAAGAATGCAAGCTGATTCAACCTAGAGCAAATGGAAGGAATGACAGAATAATCACGGTCTCTGTTTCCTTAAAGGAAACTTCTTATGGGAATAATGATTTGCCCTTATTGTTGTACTGAATTGATAGTTTTCTGTGACCTTGCTGTGTGGAATCAAAGGTCCTTAACACTGTAGCAAGATACATGCACAGGGAAAGCCAGCTGTGCATACCTCTTCAAGTGCTCAATGGATGCTGACGGGAGATGAGAGGAGGGACCAAAATTCTCTGCAAGTACCAGGCAGTTTCCAGAACTCCAGGGGATATGGTAGGGTTCAGGAGACAATATTTGGGAGACCAGGTTGGAGTCTAATGGCAAAATCTGCACTAAATCTGGATACACTTAATGCATCCAAAGCATCACTTTGAGTCCCAACAATGCACTGAAATTAGTACACAGGGACCAAGCCCCACCTTCAGTGGCCTGCTCAATTTTCCATTTCCTTTCAGGATTTCCAGCCTAACTGTGCAGGGTAAGATGTAAAGGAGTCACTCTAGGGGATTTTAGCGATGAACCCTTAATCAGTACACCATGCCCCTGAGCAGCCTTTTAACTAGATCCTGGTATGTGTGACATCTCTTTAGAAGCTTCAGAGGGTGAGGGGAGAGTCCAGGGTAAGGTGGTTCCTGTTCTTTCCACCTAGAGGGGATCAAGGTGAAGGAAAGAACAGGAACTGGGTCCCAAGGTGGCTCACTGTTTTCTTTTCTTTTTGATATTCTGTCTAAAACTCCATCTATAAATGGTAGGATTAGAGACCCCTGCTCACTCATATTCCTGCCTCTTCATAGCTTTGTTTCCATCATTCACTGTCATCACTCCCTGGGCTCAGGGAGATGGATTTCTAAGCCATCCTGGACAACTAGTGGTTTCTTCTCTTCTCAAAGTTGTCTGGAGAAGGTGCTCCAGCCTTCCTGAAAATGCCATTCCTGTATCTTGTTTTCTTGACAGTTAAAACATACTTCCTGGGTGCCTGGGTGGCTCAGTGGGTTAAGCCTCTGCCTTCAGCTCAATTCATGATCCCAGGGTCCTGGAATTGAGCCCCACATTGGGCTCTCTGCTCGGCAGGGAGCCTGCTTCCTCCTCTCTCTCTGCCTGCCTCTCTGCCTACTTGTGATCTCTGTCTGTCAAATAAATAAATAAGATCTTAAAAAAATTCTTTCTAAACAAACAAATAAACAAAAAACCCAAAAAACCAAACATGCTTCCTTAGAAGTTTGAGAGGGTGAGGGGAGAGCCTTGGGTAAGTCAGTTCCTGTTCTTTGCACCTAGAGGGTGCAGATTCTCTCTTGTCCTAATGTATTCATTCAATCAACACATAACTATTTACAGAAAGCCAATTTTATGGCTAGTGTTTTGTAGAAAATCTTTAGGGAAGCCTAAAAATGGAAAAAAAATATAGTCCTGCTCTTCAAGGAGCCTACAATACATTGAACAGAATATAGTTTGCATTTGTCCAGCAACTCACAACCTATAACCTGCACATTCAGATCTAGTACCCCATTGGATGCTCAAAACAGTCCTGTGAGGTGGGCCAGCAGGTCACTTAACTACCTCTTAGTCTAGAACTGGTATGTCCCATGAGGTCAATCTTTTCCCCTTCTCTTCTTTCCCTCCAAAATGAGTTAAGTTTCCCCTCTCCCAAACAAAATTTTCAGCCTATTTTTTTTTTTTAAATCATGGTAGCTTTTCCCAAATAAAGGCACCTGGGAAGATATATCTTCAGGACAGGCCTTTTTCCAAGGAAGCCTAGGACTGAAGCCTAGCACTCAAAAGTGAAATATCAAAGCTTGGAAAAGAGTTCAAATCCATATGAAATGTTAAGGTGCTTCTCTAGAAGGTTTAGCTGGCAATGGCTTTCACTTTTGCCACTTGGGCCAGTGAAACCCACAAGCTTCTCATGGTCTTGTAAATTCATAAATATTGACCCTGATGGTCCAGTAATGACTGTTGATGAGAAGGGTAGGGACCTGAGCGCTAGATACTTAACCCTTTTGAGAAGGGTTAAGAAAGTAAATCATCAGATGGCTTCACTGGAATAACATGGAGGACATTAGGAGAAGAAAAGGAAATGTGAAGGGGGCAGAAATCAGAGGGGGAGATGAACCATGAGAGACTGTGGACTCTGAGAAACTTACTGAGGGTTTTAGATGGGAGGGGGGCGGGAGAATGGGTGAGTTGGTGGGTATTAAGGAGGGGACATATTGCATGGAGCAGTGGGTGTTAAACGTAAACAATGAATCTTGGAACACTACAACAAAAACTAATGGTGTATGATGACTAACATAACCCAATAAAAATTTTAAAAAAGGAAAGGGTTCAATTTTCAAATACATAACATTAAATTTTACCACCTATTCTGAGCTTATTTCACAACATAAAAGTGTTTTGTTTTGTACAAATAAGCAATGTTTGAGAGTATTTAATTAAAACATAAGCATAAATCTAATTTAAAATATGCTTTCAAATGGAACCGAAGGGGATTCTGCTAAGTGAAGTAAGTCAAGCAGAGAAACACAATTATCATATGGTTTCACTCATACTTGGAACATAAGGGATAGTCCAGAGAAGCACAGGGGAAGGGAGGGAAGACTGAATGGGAAGAATTCAGAGAGGGAGACAAACCATGAGAGACTCTGGACCCTGGGAAAGGAACTGAGGGTTACAGAAGGGAAGGGGTGGGGGATGGATATCAGAGAGGGCACATGTTGTGATGAGCACTGGTTGTTATGCAACTAATGAATCATTGAATACTATATCAAAAACTAAAAAAAGGAAAAAAAGAAAAAAAAATCTTAGTCCTACAATTTGGCACAAATACCTCCAAATAATTTGACACTTGATTTAGTAACAAAATAATTTTAGCTTGCTTTTACTATAATAATTGTTATTAAACTTCTATTTGTTTACCAGAAAACATCAATCAATCAATGAATCAATCAACAAAATATGCTTCTATTAAGCACATCTGAGTGCTCGTTTAGAGATTTGAAGTTTTCCGAGAGTATAAGACAGCCACACTGAGTATAAGAATTCTGAAGACAGAAGAATGGGAAGAGAGACCTCAGAGACAGTGATGAAGATATGCTGGGGATCAGAAGGATCAGGATTGGTACTGCCAGGGACATCCCTAAGAGCAAAGGCTTTCCACGGTGAGTGGGGCCCTCTAGGCTGCGAGGGTTCAGAGCTGACTGCCTGCAGTTGGGGCCGGCTGTGCTGTCCATGTGGGTGGGAGTCCCATGGCACCCTCAGTGAGCCGCTGCACAGTGAGGGGACCTGGGCCCCAGGAGGGCACACAAAGCCAAGATCTGGAACACTGGGGATCTTTAGGGCACTGAGACTACTCTGTGTTTTACTGTAATGGTGGGCACATGACATGACGCCTTTGCCAAAACCCATGGAATGCACAACATAAAGCTTGTGAACCCTGATGTAAATACACTTTGGACTTTGGTTTATAATGACGTGTCAGTTTGGTTCAGCAATCATAACAAATGTACCACCCTAACGCCAGATGCTGATGTTAGGGGAAATTGTGTGCAGGAAGGGAGAGAGGAGAGGAAAGTATATGGGAACTCCCTGTTCTTTCTGCTTCATTTTTCTGTTAACTTATAACTGCTCTAAAAAATAAAATGTATTTTATTTTTTAAGATTCATCTATTTGAGAGCGAGAGAGAGAGAAGGGAGAGGGAGGGAATATCAAACTGACTCCCCGCTGAGTGTGCAGCCCGACGTGGGGCTCAATCCCACAATCCTGACCTCATGACCTGAGCCAAAATGAAGAGTCAGTCACTCAACCGGCTGAGCCAATCAGGAACCCCCACAAAAAGTATGTTTTAAAAAATGGCCAGTGGTGGTGTTTGCCTCAACAGGTGTTAAAATTTAATCACTGCCTAGGATGATTCATTTCAGAATCAGATCAGTGAAATGCACTGAAACAGGAAGTATTGCACTGCACATGGCTCACGAGTTCCCTTCCATTCCTTTAAATAAGATACAAGCAAATCCCTCAGCCACCCCTGTCCCACTGAGCAGCTTCCCGATCAGAATCCAAACTCATTTCTTTTTAAATCTGTACATGCAACCGTAGGGACATCATGCCCTCTCTCTGCACCCAAGTTTCTCCAGCTAGAAACTCGGGAGGTGGGGTGTGCGGTGCTGCGAGTTTCTCTGGGGAAGGTCACTGCTTGTCTTCCAGTTCCTACCCCTTTCCAAACTATGCGCTTTGTCACCTGCTACACTTGATCATCTACCTGTGCATGGGGATGGGAGGGCCTTAAATTCTCTGGTGCTGGACTCATTTCTCTCCCCTTGCCTTGCTTATCATGTCCACACTGGATTAAGGATAAACTCAAGGGAGGAAAGAGCCTTTCATCTAATATTTACTATCACATAGATGATGATATATATTTTATAATTTGATAGTATAGGTCACTGTAAAAGCAGCCTCAGCCTGACCGATGTACTCAAGTGTAAATCTAAATATATAAATAGAATATTCATTATACATTCCTCTGTAAGATTACTGAATCCACACTGTGCTGCCTTGCCCTTGGTGCCATAACAAGAAGCTTATGTGGCAGGACCAAGGGGGTGACAGTGCCTTCGCCTGGGAGCCCCCGTGGCCTGGAGGTCGGAGAGCAGCTGGAGACTTGAGGACCTACGACAAGTGCAACCGTTGCAGCTTCCAGCTCCTTTTCCTTCCCTCCTCTCCTCACCCCTCCTCCCTTCCGCTACCGCCCTTCTTCTTACTGGAAACCCTCTCCTGGCCTCCACCTCTACCGTGGGAGATAAGACAACACGTGTCCTGGGCGGGGAGCGGCCCAGCTGTGTGAACGATTTAAAAAAAGGTTCACTTTGGGTGATAAGAACAGGGTTCTGTTTGTTCCACTGAGAGCAAAGCCAAAGACTTAGGTCAGATGGGGTAGCCCGGGTAGCTGGGGAGTGTGGGAGACACAGTGTTTGAATGAAGGAGTCTCAGCAAAAAGTCTGTCCACTTATAACCCCCTCCCCAAATCCTGCACTTTCCACACTTCAAGGGGACTCCTTGACTCTCTTTCTTTCTCTTTCTCACTCCTTGCCCTCCAAGAAAAATATATTTTTTTTTTTACTTCATGTTTATTTTAAATAGGTATTTAAAACTTCTCAAAAACACTTTCATAATGGGTATCTCACTCGTCCCCCACAGAAATGGCCTACTTTGTCTATCGCTACAAGTCTGTAGGAGATCAAGTCTCCCTTCAGCTGGCCAGCTGTCATGGGGTGAAGTTCTTGCCCGAGGGACCAAGTTCCCCAGCTTTCTCCTCTCAACGCACCCCCACGGGGTTCCTCTTTGTGCCTTTCTCGGTCAGAAGCCCACCTGCAGTTTTTCGAGCTTGAGAGTTTTATGAATTCTGGACCCATTTTTTTCCCACATGATTTTCTTCTCCTTTCTCCCTTACTATTTCCCCCTACTTTCCTCTTTATGTGGATCACAGAAACACAGAACCTCATCATGGGTGTTGGGAGCCTTGGAGATCCCCACTACAGCCTGTTTCTACAATGAGGAAAACTGAGGCCTGGGAGGTGACTTGCCCAGGGTCACTCGGCCATGTTAGTGGCAGAGCTCAGTGTTGGATTGGGCTCCTGATCCTCAGCAAGACTCTGTTCCACTACCACACACCTACATTTATTCATTGGATTGAACTCCTTGGAAGGGGATCAGGATTCTAAGGCTGCCTTATGAGTAACAAGGTGGTTCTTTACATCTCCTTTGCATAGGTATCTCATGCTTTGTCTGTGCCATTTGCCATATGGTGCTGTGTAGAAGGGTGGGGTGGCTGTGTGTGTCCTCAGAGAGGGGGTGCTATGGAGAGAGAGGAAATTACATTTGGGCTTTGGATGGGCCCTTTGCAAACGGATCCATCGGTCCCTCCATGGTGTTGGCACTGGCTCAAGGATGGGAGAGTTTGGTTTCCCATAGTTTCACTTTCCCCCACCTCAGGGACATTAATTCCTTTTAGTATGACAGTGAAAGTTTTGGAATCATTCCTTGCACAATTATTTTGTCTCCAGCCCTGGTCTTACCCTTACTATCTTATGTCATATGGTGGGAAGAGCAGACCTTGGAAGCAAGAGTCAGGGAGCCCGCCTTTGGCAAACTCATCTTCGCCTTATAGACCTCATTTCTGTTCTTTGCTGAATAAAGGGATTCAAGAAGAAAAAAATCTTTTTTCCAGGTGAAGGAAGAAGGAGCAATGTGTACAGGCCTTGGTTATTCTGCCTGCAAGGCTTTGCTAGGTAGCTGTCTTCTGTTACCGTACTCTAGACCTTTGATCAAAATCAGAGGGAAGACAGTGATGCTTCTAAAGTGGGGATTCTGCCCCGGAAAGGGGCAATAGAAACTTGGGACTGCAGAGAAGCTGTGTGTGTGTGTGTGCATGCACCTGTGAGCATGTTTGTGTACACACACACACACACACACACACACAGAGTCTGCCTGATCTGATTGGTGCTCAAAGGCTGCCCAGAGAAACCCAGCCCACCCTTTCAGGATGCCTGGGGCTTGTCACGCAGCCCACGTCGGGGGAGCAGACATCCTGGTTCCCACTCACCTCTTCGAGCCTCTGACCCAGGCCAGCCCATCATGTTTGGGACTCTGCACATCCGGACCCGTGTTATCTCAGGATCCTGGGACTCTTTGGCTCCCCTGCCCTGCCTCTTCCCCTCCCTGTGGACACGTAGCCACCACACACTTCTCAGAGGGCTATTTCTAGCCGAGGGGCTGTAATTCAGCCCCAGCCTGTCAGGTCAGGCCGTCTGTGTGCTGCAGCTGGGACGAGCGGCCTGACACGTTGTGGGTTCAGCAGAATGCAGGATGTTGGGGCTTCCGGAGGCAGGCATCCCCTCAGCCTGCTGGAGGTCACAGTTGCTGAGACGTGGGGGTGGGGGGCAGACAGGATGCTCCTGCCGCCTGATGGGGAGGAGGTGGGTGTGTACGGGAGGGCTAACAGGAGTGCAACCTCACACCTCCAGCCCTCGTCTGGACTCGCCCGCCACAGCCCTTCCCCTGGCACGCATCACTATCTTCAGCCTAGCTCAGAGTTAATGCAGTCCAAGGACTCAGTGGGGTCAGAAATCCAGCTGTGCCCCATCCCAGGCCTGCCGTTTTTGTTCAGTTACTGTACCTCGTGGGGCCCGTCTCTCCTCATATGGAAAGAGGAGATAATATTTGTATCTGCCTCATCAGATCACTGGCAGGATTTAATAACATGGCACGCACAATAGTCTCACGTGAGGGGCCACGTTGCTCTCCCCGGTTCCTGGGTTCCTGCTGCCGTTGTTCCTCTTCCAAACCCCAGCCTCCTGCCTCAGCTTTGGGCACTTCCCACGCGGCGCTGGCTTGCTGTCAGAATGCCTCACAGGGCCCTTCCAAGTCACTGTTACCTCAGAGTTCTTTCTGATGCCTGGCGGATTTTCGGTGCTAGCTTAGTAAGTTTTCACTGAATGGAGGAATGGATTCCTCCTAGCGCAGTAGGATGGAAAAACACTGAAGAGGGAATAAAAACAGAAATGAGATAAAACAAACAAAACAACCGTGGGTTCAGATCCCAGCTGCACCCATGGTTAGTGTTTGGACCTGAGTAGGTAAGCTGGGACACTCATTCTCAACATCCCTCAGGCTCCTGTCTGTTAGGCAGGGGTAAGGGCTCCTGCCCCATCTCCTTCCCAAGGCTGTTGGGACGGATGACCAAGAGTGTGACGTTGCCTCAGAAGCAGTGAGCGGCTCTGCAGTTTCCAGGCGGATTATTCTTTGTCTCCAATTAATAGTTTGGCTTTCCCACTCCAGGGAGACACATCTGTTCTATTGGGCCCCCTTTTACGGTACCATGTTCCCAGAGCTGAGGTTTGCCTTGGCTGTGCCATAGTCTCTCCCTTCCTTTTCCCTTCTCTCCCTCCAAACATGGAGTTCCCTTCCTTCAGAACTGGGACAACTCACCACATAAAGGAAGCCAATCCCACCAGCCTTGTCCAAACCCAAGGACTTTGTTCGACATATCACTGAACCATTCCTTGTAGAGAGGCATTGGTTAGTATGTAGCCTTTTCCCTTTCGGCTTGTTCTCATATTCTTTTTTTTTTTTTTAATTTATTAGTTAGAGAGAGAGAGAGCGAGAGAGCGAGCACAGGCAGACAGAGAGGCAGGCAGAGGCAGAGAGAGAAGCAGGCTCCCTGCCGAGCAAGGAGCCCGATGTGGGACTCGATCCCAGGACGCTGGGATCATGACCTGAGCCGAAGGCAGCCGCTAAACCAACTGAGCCACCCAGGCGTCCCTGTTCTCATATTCTTGAGAAAATCATTCACTCACTATGATATTATGGCAACCATCTAGGCACCTCTCACTCCCTTAGTGTCCTTCAAACAAGGCCACATGGCTCCACTTGGACTTCATCTCAGCTCTGGGAGGGCAGACACATGTGTTATTACCACCATTTTATAGATGAGAACATTGAGAGCTAAAAAGGGTTATTGGCTGACTCAAGGTCTCATAGCCAGCCAATGAGTTGTACCCAGTTCTTTAGTCTTCTCTGCATCACAGCTGGGGAACCTCAAAGGCAAGGTGGTATTACCAGGGTTCTTTCGATGGACCATATGGCATGGGAACTCTGACTTTATGTCTTATAGATATGAGGTTTCTAACCTTTGTTTTCCCCGTTACTGGCTGTCATCCTGGACAAGTTACTTGAACTCTCTGAGCTTAGTTCACATGTCTGTAAAATTGGGATACAGTATCTACCTCATATGCAAAGTGCTTGACTCATAGTAGGTACTCAACATACCCTTTCATTCCTTGTTTTTTCTCAAAGTACTCATCAACTTCTAATAAGTGTATGCACATTTCTTTTCCTACCCCATAAAGATATTTCAAGGTAAGATGAACTGAATATTTATCCACTTATTCAATGAAAATATATTATGTGGCTAACACACACTATACATTGTGCTAGAGTCAGAGATAAACGGGTGAAAAGACATTATCCTTGCCTTTAAGAAGCTCACAGTATAGTGAGGGAAGACACCTGCTAGAGAGAAAATTACTTAGTGTGATTTGTTCCACGAAGGAGGTATGTTCAAAGGACACTGGGAGGCAGCAGAAAGAGCCTCAAACCTGGCCAGGGAAAGTCAAATTTGGCTTCACAGAAGGATCGACAGCTGAGAAGAGATTTGAAGGAGTGAGAATTAGTCCATGGGCAAGGTGTGATAGAAGGTATGATTTAAAAGGGAAGATCACATGCAGAGGGACAGAGTCATGCAACAACACATCTTTGGAGAGCTATAAGAATTGCAATATGACCATAACATAAAAGGAATTATTAAGTCTTGGGAAATAAGGGGGGGAAGGGGAACACAGTTGGATTAAAAATGGACTTTTGTGATATATTAAGATATTTTGAATGCAACCTCAGCCTATGGGGACACCTTGGCAATTCTGAGCCGAGAATCAGCATGGTCAAATCTGGGTTTCAGTGTGATCACTCTGGTAGCAGTGTGGTGAGTAAATTTGAGGGAAACAGGTCTATATGTAAGGAGACTGGTTAGAAAAACTTCAAAATATTCAAAACTTCAAAATATTGGCCTATAGTTACAGGCCAAACCAAAGCAGAGGCCACTAGGGGCTAGAAAAAAATAGAGTGAGGAGAAGTATTTAGAGAGAAGAACTCAAAGAAACAAATGATTGTACTTCCTTGGGGTCCGAGAGAAAGAAAGAGGAGTCAAAGAGCATCTATGGGTTTCTTTCTTTTTTTTTTAAGATTTTATTTATTTATCTGACCGAGAGAGATCACAAGTAGGCAGAGAGGCAGGCAGAGAGAGAGGGAAGCAGGCTCTCTGCTCAGCAGGAGCAGATACGGGGCTTGATGCAGGGCTTGATCCCAGGACCCTGGCATCATGACCAGAACTGAAGGCAGAGCCTTTAACCCACTGAGCCACCCAGACGCCCCCATCTATGGGTTTCTGAGTTGAGTGCTTCCAGGGGCTGATGGCACCATCACCAGGATAGAGAACACCACAAAGGAATGGGTTTGGTAGGAGAGATGAGTTTGGTCTTGTTTCATGTGAGTGCTTCAGGATATATGTAGCTCTTGGGAGAGAGATCAGGTTTGGTGGTGGAGAAATGGGAGTTGTTTTCATACAGGTGATAGTTGAAACAATGTTAGGGATGTATTGTCCCCACGGACTAACAAAGAAAGTCCCTGGGCATCTGGGAAGTATTGACATCTAAGAAGAGAGTGGAGGAACAGGATCCCACAAAGGAGATCAAGAAATGTTATTCATAGAGTTTTGGTTGAGAAGTCTGAGTACTTGATTCCTGGATTAACTAGTGTTGGTTGTGGTGGATTCCCAAAAAAAGATATACAGAAGACACCACAGGCAAATGTCCTGTCTTCATTCCGAGCCAGAACTTCCATACTGGGGAGCTGTGCCAGGTGGTAAGAGAGTCCTGAGGGCATCACTAACTTTAACTTGAGATCTTGACTACAGACAGACCAAGGCAGCTAATTCTTGGCCTCTTTCCTCTAGCCTCCATCGCGCTCTTGTTCCTTGGGGGTCTTACTTCTCTAATTCCCAAAGGAGGAAATGAATAAAGACATAAATAAAAGATAGAATTGATGGCTCCTTTCTGGAGGGCTGGAGCAGAGCTGATTTAGTCTTGTCTTCCTCCAGCCCTACCCTGAAGCCCACTAGGTTTCTAAGGAGTCCAAGAGAGAGGGGGGAGGAATAAAAGGGATCTTTGTGGTTGAGAAGAGGGCATGGTTTGATTTATCCCCTTTTGCTTTCATGCATAGCTTACTCATTCCTCCTACTAAAAAGTTCCAGCTGCTGCTACCAGGACCCCTCAAAGGAAGGAGTCCATTTTTTTATATCAATGTATGTATGTATTTGCAGTATAATTAACATGCAAGGTTATATTAGTTTCAGGTATGCAATATATTGATTCAATAATTCCATACATTACTCAGTGTTCACCATAATAAATGTAGTCACTGTGTGTTACCAGACAACATTTTACAATATTATTGACTATATTCCTTATGCTGTATTTTTCATCTCTGTGATTATTTATTTTATAACTGGAAGTTTGTACCTCTTAATCCCTTTTATCTATTTCACCCATCCCTCTACCCACCTCCCCTCTGGCAACCACCAGTTTGTTCTCTATATTAAAGAGTTGTTGGTTTTTTTTAGAGTCCACATATAAGTGAAATCCCATGGTATTTGTTTTTCTCTGTCTGGTTTATTTCACTTAGCATAGTACCCTCAAATTCCACCCATGTTGTTGCAAATGGCAAGATCTCATTCTCTTTCATGGCTGAGGAATATTTCATTGAATATACAATTAATGCCATATTTCTTTATTCATTCACTTATGGATGAATACTTGAGTTGTTTCTATATCTTGTCTACTATAAATAACATTGCAATAAATATATGATGCATATATCTTTTTAAATTAATGTTTTCATTTTGGGGAGTATATACTCAGTAGTAAAATTACTGGATCATATAATTATTTCTATTTTTAATTTTTTAAGGAAGCTTTATACTGTTTTCCACAGTGGTAGCACCAGTGTACATCCCCACCAACAGTGCATGAGGGTTCCTTTTCCCCCATATCCTCACCAATATTGTTATTTCTCGTCTTTTCGGTTCTAACCACTCTGATAGGTGTAAGGTAATACCTTAAGGAAGCCCATTTTATTATTAGCTCACATCCAAGTTTCCATTCCCAGGGTTGGAGTGAAGAGGAAGTGTTAAACTCCCTCGTGAGATCAAAATGTGTTCTTAATCATCATGAATGGGGGAAAAAATGGGAGAGTGGGGTCTCAAGGAAGCCAGAGGAATCAAGATTTCCAGAAAGAGGACATGATTAACCATGTCAAGTGCTGCAGAGAAGAGACATAAGCTAAGGGACCAGAATTTGCAATTTCCATTCATGATTTTGCAAAGAGCTGTTTCAAAGGAGTAAGATTGAAGACTATATTGGGTGGAATGAGGACAGTATGAGGAACAGGAAAGAAAATAGAGTGTGGACACTTTTAAAGTACAGAGATACAATAATAGAGAGGAATGTAGGCTGGTATTTCGAGCTAATCAGTTAAGAAACTCAAAAGGAAAATGGTGTGTTTATCAGATCACAAAGAGAAAAATTTTAGAGGAATACCACTGTCAATCCTTATTTGTCTCATTTGCTCCAATCATGGGACTTTCAGTTGTGGGAGGACTTTAAGGCTAATGTATAACTAACTGTCTTCTCCAATTGGGAAAATGGGAAATCAGGGACTACATTTTCAGTTAAAAAATTATTGCCTGGGGGTACCTGGTGGCTCAGTTGGTTAAGTGTCCAACTCCTGATTCTGGCTCAGGTCATGATCTCAGGGTTGTGATATAGAGCCCAGCATTGGTCTCTATACTGAACGTGGAGCCTATTGAAGATTCTCTCTCTCCCTCTCTCTTTGGTCCCCCTCCTTCTCATTCTCTCTCTCACTCTCTCTAAAAAAAAAATTATTGCCTGAAGCAACTAAAATGTCCATCAGTAGTGGATAAGAAAGATGTGGGTGTATATGTGTTATATAAAATGTAATATTACATGGCCTCAAAAAAGATGAGATTTTGCCCTTTGTGACAGTGTGGATGGGCCTAAAGGGTATTACACTAAGTGAAACAAGTCAGACTGAGAAAGACAAATACCATATGATATCACTCATATGTGGATTCTGAAAAAATAAATGAATAAACAAACAAACAGAAGACAAAATAAGACCTATAAATGCAGAGAACAAAGTTATGGTTGCCAAGGGGGACGGGACTGGGGAGCTGGGAAAAATGGGTGAAGGGGAGTGGGAGATACAAGCTTCCAGTTATGGAATGAATAATTCACAGATTTAAAAGGCACAGCATGAGGAATATAGTTAGGGAAACTGTCATGGTGTTTTGTGGTGATAGGTGTTAGCTATGCTTGTGGTGAGCAGAGCATAATGCGCAGACAGACAGGTTGAATCATTATGTTGTATACCTGAAACAAATGTAACACTGTGTGTTGCCTATACTCAATTAAAAAAACTTTAAAAGTTATTTCCTCTACAAAATTATTGAACTCCTAGAAGATACAAAGGAGAAAATCTAGATGACCTTGGGTATGTGATGATTTTTGAAATACAACATAAGAGGCATGATCCATAAAAGAAATAATGAAACTTCATTAAAATGAAGACTTCTGCTCTGAGAAAGACAAAGATAAGTCACAAACTGGGAAAAAAATATTTGCAAAAGACATATCTGATATTTAGGACACGAAACAGATGGACATAGGGGAAGGAAAGGAAAAATAAAATAGGAGGAAATCAGAGAGGGAGACAAACCATAAGAGACTCTTAACTCTAGGCAACAAACCAGGAGTTGCTGGAGGGGAGATGGTGGGGTGATGGGGAACTAAATGATGGACATTAAGGAGGGCACCTGATATAATGAGCACTGGGTGTTATATGCAACTGATGAATCACTAAACTCTACCTCTGAAACTAATAATACACCATATGTTAATTAATTGATTTTAAATTTAAAAAAGAGAAAAACACATCTGATAAAGAACTGTTCTACAAAATATCCAAAGAGCTCTTAAAACTCTTTACTAAAAAAACCAACAATCTTAAAAATGGTCATAAGTCCTGAACATACACATCACCAGAGATTATATACAAATGGGCAAAAATAAACATTCAAAAAGATGCTCCATAAAAGTTCTCAAAACAAGAAAAAAAAATAATGTACAGTGATGGATGCTAACCAGAATTATTGTGGTGACTATTTTGTACTATACACAAATATTGAATTATTATGTTGCATACCTGAAACTAACAATGTTATATGTCCATTATACCACAATTTAAAAAAAAGATGGCCCACATCATCTATCATCAGGGAAATATGAATTCAAACAACAAGATGCCACTACACGCCTATTAGAATGAAGAAAATTCAGAACACGACAACAGCAGTGCTGGCGAGGATGTGATACAACAAGAAGTCTCATTTTATGCCTCATGGAGCAGCCACTTTGGAAGACAGTTTGACAGTTTCTTACAACTAAACATACTCTTACCATATGACCCAGCAACCGTGCTCCATGGCATTTATCCAAAAGATTTGAAAGCTTATGTTCCCAGAAAAACCTGCACATGGATGTCTGTAGCAACTTTATTCATAATTGCTAGGACGTGGAAGCAACCAAGTTGTCCTCCATAGGTGAATGGACAAATAAGTTGTGGTATATCCAGCCAGTGAGATAGTAGCCAATGCCAAAAATAAATGTGCCCTCAGGGCATGAAAAGACATGGAGGGACTTTTAAACATATATTACTAAGTGAAAAGAGGCAATCTGGAAAGGCTACACACTGTATGCTTTCAACCATATGACATCCTAGAAGAGGTGGAGATAGTAAAAATCTGATTGTCAGGGATGGGGTGAAGGATGGGGAGAGGGATAAACAGGCAGAGCACAGAGGATTTTTAGGGCAGTGAAAATACTCCATATGATACTATAATGATGAATATAGGTCATTTGATATGTTTGTCCAAACCTATGGAATCTGCAACAACATCAAGAATGGACCCCAATGTAAAGTCTGGACTTTGGGTGATTATGGTATATCGATGTAAATTCATCATTTGTAAGAAGGGTACCACTCTGGTGGGGGGAGTTGATCATGGACTCTCTATGGACAATCTCTGTACCTTCCTTTCAATTTTGGTGTAAACCTAAAACTGCTCTACAGAAGATAAAATCTTTAGAAAAAAGGATTTCCTCATTAAAATATCCTTGTACCTTAGAGCTTGAGATGTTTGCCAAAAGCAAAGGAGTCTATTTTTTTTTAAGATTTTATTTATTTATTTGACAGAGACAGTGAGAGAGGGAACACAAGCAGGGGGAGCGGGAGAGGGAGAAGCAGGCTTGATCATGACCTGAGCCGAAGACTCGAAACACTGAGCCACCCAGGCACCCCACAAAGGAGTCTATTTAGAATATAAAATATAAAAAGGAGTTGCCATATGCTGTATGCTGCTGTAGTATTTGCTCTGTGGTACAACCTCCATGTGTGAATTTATGTAATAAATATTTATTGAGTGGAGTTGCTATGTGGTACTTTAGCAGTAAAAAAAAATGACAGACATGGTCCTGTGCTCAAATGGCTAGTGTTAGCAGAGAAGAAAGACAATATTACTAGCACCGTTAAAGTGGGATAAATGTTGCAACGAGCACAGAAGAGCACAGAACACAGACCCATGAGAAAGTGTGACAATGGGTCTCATCCAGGCATAAGGGTCAGTGAATAAACAGGAGGAAGTAATGGTGGCCAAACTGTGATCTGAAAGATGAGCAACTCTGAAAACTATAGAAAAGGACAGAATCTAAAAATATCCATAATCTCTCTGAATGTAAGTAATTACTTGATAACAACTTGGTGTATTTTCTTTTGATCTATCTTTCTTGATTTTTTTTGTTTGTTTTGTGAAAATAAGTTACTCATAAATATTTAAGAAAATAAAGTAAAAAGAAGTTAATAAAAACCCCACCAACCATAAATACCCACTCTTCAATGAACTCTATTCCAGGCATAGCTATAAGAATCTTTATGGATAGAAGGGTAGGTGGAAATATTAGCTGAAGTACTTTTATAAAAATAGGATCATGTCATATATTCTGGGTTTTTTTTAACGATTTTATTTTTTTATGAGAGAGAGTGAGAGCACCAAGTGGGAGGGACAGAGAGAGAAAGAGGGAGAAGAAGGCCCCCTGCTGAGCAGGGAACCTGACACAGGGCTTAATCCCAGGACTCTAGAATCATGACCTGAGCTGAAATCAGATGCTTAACCAACTGAACCACCCAGGGGCCTCATATATTCTATTTTTAAAGCAGAAATGTTTTAATTAGATATTCCTTGGATTTAACAGAAGAAAAAGAAGAAATGGAAGTGAAACTGGTCTTCACTTTGGTAAACTTCAGTTAAATGTGTCATCTGCACAAAAGATATTGTTTTTTTGTTTTTTGTTTTTTTAAAGATTTTGTGTATTTATTTGACAGAGATCACAAATAGGCAGAGAGGCAGATGGAGAGGGAGAGAGAGGGGAGCAGGCTCCCTGCTGAGCAGAGAGCCCGACTTGGGGCTCCATCCCAGGATCCTGAGATCATGACCTGAGCCAAAGGCAGAGGCTTTAACCCACTGAGCCACCTAGGCGCCCCGGTGAATTGTTTCTTTACACCCAGATTTTGATTCAGAAGGCCTTCCCAAGTGTCAGAAACTCTTTGGCTGTTGTTGATTCTTCTGCTCTATTAATTTAACATTTCATACCGTCTTCACATTGTGTGAGAATTCTTAACGTTCAGTAAGTGAATATGACGTATCTTGGTGTTGAAGTTAGTGTGTCAGTTTTTCCTTGAATCAATGTGCTCTTTCACTCTGCAGGTTTGCTTCTTCCTCCGTTTCAAGGAAAGTTCTTGGATTCTATCTTCATTGCTTCAACTTCATTTCTCGCCTTCTCTACCTCAGGGACTTCATCTCTTGCCTTCTCTACCTCAGGGACAACAAAAATCTTACGTTGAGTTGTCTTTCACTTTCCTTCGTATGTCTTATTTTCTCTCTAGTTGCCGTTAGTCCTTATCTGTTTTCTTTATTCACGGACACCAGCTCAACCCTTTCCAGTAACAAATATTCTCATATGTAGTCTACCTGTTCTGTTTCTTCTCTATTTATTACTTTTATAATGATCTTGCTTTGTTTCTCTGTTTTCTTAGCTCTCCAACTCTTTTTTTTTTGGTCTTATTCTATTTTTAAAAAAGATTGTATCTTTGAGTTCTTGTTTTTATGGAGTTCATATTCCCTTTAGGTTGCTTTTTAGTGTGAAACACTTATGAAGGAGTGCCTTCTTTTCCTTGGGCTGTGTTTTCTTCCTAACTACAGTTTTTGCCTATCTTTTGTGTGCTATAATTATTTCTCTGCTTTTATTTTCCTTTTTTCTCCTCTTTCCTTTCTCCTTCCTTCCTTTTGTTCTTCCTTCCTTCTTCCCCCCCTTTCTTTCTGTCTTCCTTTATTTCCACTTCTGTAGTATGTTTTTCTAATTCCCATGCCATTTCTTTTTACCTTCAACTAATGCTGAACTACTTTATGCAAACTTCTGCTCTGGGTTTGGGGATGAGGCTGAGGATAGCTCTGAAATATCTATACAGGTTTTTTTTTTTAATTTTTATTTTATTTTTTCAGTGTTCCAAGATTCATTGTTTATGTACCACACCCAGTGCTCCATGCAATACGTGCCCTCCTTAATATCCACCACGAGACTCACTACAGACAAAGGGCTGATATCCAAGACCTATAAAGAACTCCTCAAACTCAACACTCAAGAAAAAAAAAATCATGTCAAAAAGTGGGCGGAAGATATGATCAGACACTTTTCCAAAGAAGACATACCAATGGCTAGCAGACACATGAAAAAATGTTCATCATCATTAGCCATCAGGGAGATTCAAATCTCCCCAAACAATATAGGTTTTGGGAGATAGTGATTTCCAACACTGTAATCATTCTTAAACCCAAAAACAGTATAGGTTTTTATTATTTAACTCTACTTTCCCTTCTGATATTTGGTTACATGTTTTATATTGGCATTATTTTATCTTCTGGTCTTTTTTCAATGCATATGAACATTTTTAAAAAATTAAGTTAACACTGTTGTGGTGGATTAATCACAGATTAAATTCCTTGCCATTCCTCTTATTGAGAGGTACAGTCTATATCCTCTTAGGTGAACATGGGCTGGATCTATGACTTGTTCTGGTCAACAGATTATGGCTGAAGTGACATTGTACAACTTTCAAGGCTTAGCCTCAAGAGATATGCAGCTTCTGTTTTTGTGTGCCTAGAAGGCTTCTGCTTGGAAGCCAGTTGTCATGTAAAGAGGCAACCATGCTAGCCACATGGTGAGAGAGAGAGAGAGGAAGAGACTGAGAGACAGAGAGAGACAAAAAAGAGAGGAAGAGAGATTGAGAGGAGCCATTTGGAGGAACACCGCAGGTGCCAGACAAGTGAGTGAGCCTTCTTGGACTTTCTAGTCCAGCACAGCCACCAGCTAAATGCAACTAAGTAAGTGACCCCATCTGATGACACCTGGAATCACCCTACTAATCCCTACTCAAATTCTTTGTTTTTTTTTAAAAGATTTTATTTATTTATTTGACAGAGATCACAAGTAGGCAGAGAGGCAGGCAGAGAGAGAGGAGGAAGCAGGCTCCCTGCAGAGCAGAGAGCCCGATGTGGGGCTCGATCCCAGGACCCTGAGATCATGACCTGAGCCAAAGGCAGCGGCCTAATCCACTGAGCCACCCAGGCGCCCCCCCTACTCAAATTCTTGATATACAGAATTGTGACAAGAAATAAATGATTATTGTTTTAAGTCACTAAGTTTTAGAGTATTTCGTTGTTTAAAAATAGACGACCAAAACAACTCTATAAATAGTTTTGTATGTGTGTATGCATATTTTAGGTTTTTTAGCCACTTATTGATAAATCCTGATGTTTTTTTCAAACCAGTAAATGTTCTTGAAATGTAATTTTTTTGGATGCTGCATAATATATTATTTTTTGGATTATAAATAAGGATTTGATGAATATCCTTGTACATAATTCTTTGAAAATAAAGTTTTGATTTTCAACACTGTAATCATTCTTAAAGCCCTGAAACACATTGCAGAGAGTTTGAGTTTTAATTCATTCAGCAGTGGGGATGGGCTTGCACTGAGGCAATAGCTTTGGTGGCATATTTAAGGCTACTGCCAGTTGCTTTGAAATAAGAAGAAAGAAATATGTTCACAAGGATATCAATGTATGACCTTGACTTTATTAGCACAGGCCTCTCATTAACAGAACTAGTGAAAACAAAGTTTGTTTGCTATTATATTGGGATGGTGCATGATATAGAAGGACAATCTTGTTTAATTTCATGGCATTCTATGTTAAGGAATACCCTGGATTCTATGAACATATTCTTCCTACTCCACCTAGGTGAAAAGGAGAGAGTATTAGTCTATAGAAAAGGAGAGGGAGCTTAGAGAACTTTTCTCAAGGTCGTTGATCCGGTCTTTTGTGAGTATAAAAATCAACTGGAGAATTTTTTAAAGATGCAAATTCCAAAACTCTACAACCACAGAGTCTGATTCTGGTGGGGTGTCTACAAATCTGCATTTTAAACAAGCATCAAAGGGTTTCTGTTGCAGAATCACAATTTGAAAATACTGTCCTAAGAGAACTAACTAACATCTTTGTGTGTGGGTGGTGGGTGAGGGGGAGAGTTCTGTACGCTGCACTAGTAACCAGGCAAGTGTGTTATATATTTAACCTCATTACTTCATTTAATCATTTACATTTTACCCATGCTCAAGATGATAAAGGGGAGGCTCAGAGAGAAACATGAATAACTCAAGGTCAAACACAGCTAGTAAAGGCAGAGTAAGGATTGAAGCCCAGGTCTGTCTGGATTTCACACTGCCCTGGGACTTTCCATAGCAATAGTCAGGTCAGGGACAGCCTGGGCAATGGAACCCAAGGAACTGACCATCAATGTATGAAGCAAATGCCTGAAGTAATTCAGTAAATAACTACCAACTGGAGTTGGCCTGCATCTTTGTGAAGGTTTCTGTTAAATAATGCTCCTTCTGTAATTATTTGTGCTTGTGTTTTGATTACTACATCATAAAGTTCCTGATAGGCACAGGAGGAGAGGGTGCTCAGCAGAACAAACTGTGTGCCTTTCTCTACCATGGATGAATGCTCTAGAGTCAGCAAAAGATCAAAAATAAGAATTTGCTGAGGGGGCACCTGGGTGACTCAGTTGGTTCAGTGGCTGACTCTTGATGGTCCTGATCCTGGGTGGTGGGCTCAAGCCCTGTCTAGGGCTCTTGACTGGGTGTGGAGCCTGCTTGGGATTCTCTCTCTCCCTCTCCTCCGCCGCTCCCCACTCGCTCGTGCACACAAACTCTCTCCCAAAACAAAACCAAAACCAAAAACAAAAGAATTTGCTGGGAACTTCATGAGTCTTAGTTCACCTTCTGGTATTAAAAAAGATAACACAGCCCTTAAACACAAGTCAAACTTCATCTGGCACTCCACCCTCCAAAAATTTGTTCTGGAAGAACTGGTAGGTAGATTGGGTGAGAAACTGCATGTTGATCTCCACACAGTATCTTCTAGAAGGATTCTGAAGGGCTTTGTGTGCATTCTGTTCCGCAAAAGTTTATGTAAGAACGCAATCCCCTAACAGGTGATGCTCATTTGGCCCCGCCCTAAGCCCCGCCCTAGGCCCTCTCATTGGCTCTTGGTGGTGTCAATCTCCACTGCCTTGGGGCTCGGCCTATTGAGTGGTGGCGGTAAACTGGAGCAGAAGTCCTCTTGTCTCCTGGGTCCTTCATGCAGTCTGGAAGGGGAAAGGGTCAGCGGGTCTTGGGAACCAGCCAAGCCTTGAAAGTGTTGAGAAGCTGGGAAGGAAGGAGAGGTAGAACAAGTTACTTCAAGACATGGGCACTGGGTTTCGGGTGTGTGTGTGTGTGTGCGCGCGCGCGCGTGCCCGCACGGTGTAGGCAGGGGTCAGAAATCACCTCAGGACCAGAGGGTTAGGACAAGTTAAACTCTTAACTGCTTTCCCTGAGACTCAAAATCCAGACCCTCTTCTTTTGGAAAAATCACTTTTCCTTGTGACATTTTAATTTTTCGCCATTATTTCTTTTCTGTTTCATCTGAAAACTTAGTAGAATTTCTTTGGGACTATGCCAACTTGTCTCAGTTCTCAGGGAATCCAAGAGATTTCTGTTTGATGGGCTGGTCTCTGACTGGAGGGGCTTGTTGGTATCAGTGGGGAGACCCCCCAAGGAGATGGTAAAGATAAATAGGAAAATGCAGCTTCAAACTTTAATCTCATAACTAGTCACAACCACCACCCTTGTCCCACCAGAAGCACAGGCCCAGGCTTGCGGCTGGAGTGGCTGGCACTGGGGATGCAGGAGAGTCTGCCTCCCTCCTCCCTCAGTGCCCCCTTAGCTCCTGGGGGAGAGGTCTTCCTGTGTGTTCTGCTGCATGTAGATAGTGGCTGGTGTCCCTGACCGTCCTCTCATTTGCTCTGGGTCTGTTTGTTGCTGGAGTACTCACTGGCATGGTGGCCTCCATGGAATAGTGATGTTTCTTGGAATGACGGTCATCTTCACCTGTCTCTGAGTGCCTCCCTTCCAATGATAAATCAGATCTCCCTTTGGCCCAGCCAACAGCATTTTCTTTGGATAGGAGGGTGCATCCCTTAGCCCAGCCGCTGCCCTGGCTTTGTACCTCACTGACCTATGAGCTCCTTCTGGGAGCTCCAGTTGCTGGGTCTTTCTCTGTCTCTCTATGTGCATTTTTTTGTTTGTTTGTTGTACACGCTTTATTAAAACGGCACTGGTATTTACAGTATCTGAAGAGTCCCTTCCAAGGAGCTCTCACATACATTAAGACACACCCATACATCATCCCTCTCTGAAGTGCTGGTGGCCAGTACACCTTCCTCCCCAGTTGACTCTGTGCTATGTTGACAGGTAAGGAGGTGAAGGGATAAAGACGGCTGGAGTCAGGGCTGCTTTGCCTGCCTTTCAGAAGCCCTGTGCCTGGGGGCATTTGGCGCCAACTCGTTGTCAGCTTTCTTGCAAGTGTGAAGATTCTTGGAGACTTTGGTTTTAGCTTTGGATGTGAGCGACTATTCAAGGACAATCGGAAATGTTCCATGTAAGGTGTTTTATTTATTTTTTATTTTAAAATATTATTTATTTATTTGAGAGAGAGAGAGAGAACAAGTGGGCAGAAGGAGAGGGAGAAACAGATTCCCCGCTGAGCGGGGAGCCCATCGAGGTGCTCAATCCCAGGACTCTGGGATCATGACCTGAACAGACACTTAACCAACTGAGCCACCCAGATGCTCCCACGTATGGTCATACCAAGCACAAACACCCTAAATTTGGTAAAACAAACAAACAAACAACAACAAGCCCCCCCCCCCAAACCTTTTCAGGCATTTTTACACAGTGTGGAAACAGGAAGCAGAAGTTAGTTTTATTTATATAGCTTGTTGCTGTTGTCCTTAGACGTGGCCATGGAGATGGCAAGATATTTACCCGGGAGGTCCTACGTTGTTCCCAGGGAGAGACACCCGGGAGCTGGGAGGTGGGACACGGGAAGGTGCCATGGAGTCATTCCAGCTCTTGAGCCTCTCCTGAGATGGTCTCAGACAGGACGTGGAATAAGGCAAGGCCCAGGGGATCCAAGAGCTGGGAGCCATTCAGTTCAGCCCAGGTTCCTTCTTCATTAGTTATCAGGAACTGTTTTTGAAAATATCAGCTTATCCCAGAATACTAAAGATCATTGTTTTTAATAAGAGCATTTTTTAACAGACCCATAGTACACTTAATATTTTAGTTATGCACGAGACTATATCTTGGTAGTGGAAATGTCCTCTGTTTATGGTGACAGTATTTGAAGCATGAAGTCAAGACACATGGTCTGAACTGTGTGGACTGTATGAACACAGTTACTGAGAGAGTGGTACAGAATGTTTAGATTTGGGACTGTCCTGAAAGATCTAGAATTCGTGCTCATTGTGCAGTGCAGCAGCTTCCTTTGACCCTGCTGGGCCGAAGGCTGCCTGGACAAGGGATTTGGGAGCAGAACTAAAACAAAATACCTGAGGGCTAATGGGGTTATCTAGTCATTTCAGATGGAGAAACTCATGGGCCCCAAAGAAGTTTCTTGTCTACAGATATGGTTAGCAAGATGTTTAGAGTCAACCCAGGCGACTGCACACAGACTATGTGGGTTTATATGAAACAGCCACTTTTAAAGTGGAGTTAATCTACCCAATCATTCACATACTTGACATACAAGATGCCCAAAAGCTGTTCTGAGAATTTTTTTTCTGTTTTTTTCACTAGTTGTTTTCAATGGTTGTCATTATTTCTGGAATGTGATAGTATTTTACAATGTATAAAACTTTCCTCCATATGGTCATCATTCCTGCATGATGGTGTTTCAAGAATGCATTTGGTTACAGGAAAACCCGGCCACAATGGCTCCAACACAGGGCGGGTATTCTTGTCACCTAACTAGACATCCATAGGTAGGTGTTTGCTGGGATGGTTCAGTGGCTCAACAGCAGGGCTGACATGACTGTGATTCTCTGGCCTTGACAGATGGCTGCTCTGAGACTCCCGGGCATCCTGTACATCTTAAAGGCAGGAAGAAAAGGGAAACACAAAAGGGGTAGTTTCCCAGAGCCCTGGGTGGAATTCTGCTCCTGTTTCATTGGAAAGAGACAGGTCACAGGACCACTCCTGGCTACAGCAAGGCTGAGCAAGCATTTTGCCTGGAGTTGGGCACGTCGCTGGCCCAAACAAAGCTGGGTTCTACAGCAAGGCAACCAAGAGTGCCTGCCATAGGCAGGCCACAGCCTGCCCCCCACCCCCCTTGCCATTGCCTGGTAAGCAGTGGTTTTTGACTTCGCTACATTCTCATTTCCTCTTTCCGCACCAATGTATTTGTATAACCACCTTAATTTCTCCCTTGAGTACAAAAGAAGAAAATGCTCTTGTTCTAGAGCCTTGGAAAATTCAGGAAAAAATAGAGGGCAAAATCATCAATAATCTCATACTCCAGAAATTAGGACAAATGTGAACATTATGGAATGCTTCCTTCCTGCAGTTTTCCACACATATATAAATGCTGTCATATGATATTTTTAGTACTGAGCTATGCTTTTTTCCTTAATTTCCTTTTTCCTTAATTTCCTTATTTTTATCTGTATTATTTTTATGATCACCAGAGTAACACATGCTTGTGAAACACGCATGCTTATGAGTATTCCCACTTCAAAAGAAAACCACTACAAACAACCAGCAGCTTTATCAGAACTTACTTAAGTATTCCCATTTTGTTGGGCATTCAGGTTGTTTCCATTATTATAGATAACATTTTGATGACTATCCTTGCACGTAGACTCCATTCACATTTCTGAGTGTTTCCTTTGTGTAGATTCCTACTGGGTTAAAGGGTAGAAACACTCCCAAAGCTCCTGATGCATATTGCTAAATCACTCTCTGGAAAGGCTGTACTATGCATACCTCTTTATACATTATGAACGTGCCCAACTTGTTCTAAACTCAACAGGATTTCTCAACCTCTGACTCCCCTATTGCAAGAAAGCAACATGGCTTAGCTGAAAGCATAGCAGTCAGAGGTTTGACTAATTCTGACAAGTCTTGTTTTTTTGAAAAAATATTTTATTTATTTATTTGACAGAGAGAGAGATCACAAGTAGGCAGAGAGGCAGGCAGAGGGGGAGGAGGGAAGCAGGCTCCCCACGGAGCAGAGAGCCCCATGTGGGGCTCAATCCCAGGACCCCAGGATCACGACCTGAGCCGAAGGCAGAGGCTTTAACCCACTGAGCCACCCAGGCATCCCAGAAGTCTTGGTTTTATGTTTGGACTCCAGCAGAAGTTGTGTATGACCTTGGGCAAGCCATTGGTCTTGTCAGTTTAGTTCAAAAATATTGTGTGCTGTAGTGGATACTGTTGGTTACCAGCCCAGCAATTATTTCCCCTTTACCTCTCTCTGACACAACTCTGAATTTGTTCAGATTCTTATCCTCCTCTGTGTAGCCCTGGGGAATCGGGATGCTGACCCCATTCCAGGCTCCGTTGATGTTGGTTCTTAACTTTTTAATCTCAGGACCCCTTTCTGCTCTTAAACAATTATTGAAGAACCCGAAAAGTTTTTATCTATGTGGTTCTATCTATTGATATTTATTGTTTTTGATGTAAAAACTGAGGAATTTAAAAACCATTTTGAATTAAAGGTAGCAATAATAAGCCCATTATATGTTAACCTATTAGTATATTTTAATGAAAATAACTATTATTTTCCAAAGCCAAAAAAAAACTTCACAAATTGAGCGTCACTGTTTCACATTTTTGCAACTCTCTTTTTAATGTATGGCTTACTAAAAGACAGCTGGACATGTGCTTCTGCGTTCAGTCCACCATGTTATCCTATAGCACAGAGTCTAAAACCCCACCGTAAGGGACTGAGACAGAAAAAGTCAATGCTATTATGAAAACAGTTTTGGCCTCCTCAAACTCCCTAGAAGGATCCGAGGGACCGTAGGAGACCCTAGCCACACTTTGAAAGCTACCATGGTGATCCCAGTTGTCCTTACCAGTAACAGCCCAGTTTGACCAATGAGGCATTAAGAGAGCCTGCTGACAGGGTTCAGGAGAATTCTTGATCCCAAAGAAAAACAGAGGAAAGATGTAATCATGATCGCATGTGGCATTAGGAAATGCTACAAGTGTTTCTTTTTCTTTTCTTTTCTTTTCTTTTTTTAATTTTATTTATCTTTTTGTCCAAGAGAGAGAGAGAGCACAAGCAGGGAGAAGGGCAGGCAGAGAGAAATCATGACTTGAGCTGAAGGCAGATGCTTAACCGGCTGAGCCACCCAGGCGTCCCGCTACAACTGTTTTACTGGCAGGCGGAGGAGAGAGCTGGTGCATGGTAGAGGGCACAGCCAAGGGACACCATGCAGACAAAGCTGTTGTCTCCTGGTCCAAGCGCCGAGTCTGTCCTCATTGTGGGAGATAAGCCTTGAGTTAGAGATGGCGTATGAACAGAATTTGGCATGAGGAAGTGGAGGTGCCCTCGAATGAGGAATGGGCGAGTTGAGGCAGCGAGAATCAAGACCCTTGCTATTCCATCGTGGGAAGCTGGAGACCCTACATGGCGGGGGATGGACTGACACTCTTTTCAGTAGAACCTTGGGGTAGTAAGCAAGTGCCCCCCTGAGGGCATAGTAGTGCAGAAAACTCAGAATACTGGTGTACCAGCTATTTTTTGTGACCTTTAGTAAATCCTATAAGAAAGAGACAAGTTCACTGCTTATTCCCATCTGAAAGCAGAGAAGGAGGCAGGATCTTATCTTCAGGAGGTAGGGAGGCCCAGAAAAACCTTCCTGGCTGGTTCTCTCCCAAACACCTTCCTTTAGGCTTCTTCACCTAAAGCTCTGAACAGGCTGTGGGCAAGTTCAGCTTTGTGGCGAGGACACCCTACCTGAGACTATGATTTGGATTACTTTCAGGCAGAGGTCTTCAAACCCTGGTGCAGGGTGGTGGGCAGAGCACAAAGGCCATTGTTCAGAAGTCTCAAAGACCACATGCAGAGAAATTCTTTGACCCATATTTAATAAAGCATGGAACTGACCAGAAGTAAATTGATGGGAGTCTACTAAATATTAAAGGAACTGTATTTCCAAAGAAACCCTAGTCTTGGCCAAGATGAGCCATGGATACTTTTAATCCCTAGGGCAATTCCCACACCTCTGAACCTGTAGCTGCTAAAAGCTGGGCACCTGCTCCGGGGGCCATCTTAGATGTGGGCTTTGAAAATTCATTTTTTTTTTTCAAACCAGGATCCATCTCCAGCAGACCTCTGTGGACATGCAAATACCTTCCCACATATAGCAATAATAATACTAGTTACTTTCTATGTACCAGAGATTTGGCCTGTATTATCACATTGAATTCTTACAATAACCGTACAAAACTGAGATCATGATTCCCACCTTGCCTGATGAGGAAACTGAAGCTTAGTTAGTTTAAGAAACTTCCTGGATTAGTTATGACTTTAGAACCTGGTTGTTTTATTCCACCGAGCCACTAACTGCTAGATAGTTCCAGTGATACAGACAGGACTCTCGATGACCCTGGTTGGCAATGGGGATAAAAATGAGGTCCTCTGATCCCACAGAACCTGGACATGAGCTTGCTAAGAGGTAAGTTAAATCCAGTACATAGTGACACAAAACCTTGATTCAGATTTTCTTAAACAAAAATGCAATTACTTTTGCATTCTAACAGGAGGTCCACAGGTAGTGTGGTTTTTGAGCAAGGTGGCAGAAAAGGTATTTTTTTTATTGGAGGAGGGGGGCCCAGAGTAACTCTGACCCACCCTGGATCACATCACCTAGCTGCACGTGCTGGCTATTCCTGGGAGGTGCTGATATTCGTTGGCTTCAGCCAGTGACCTGAACAACTGCTGGGCACATGTTACTAGTCTCAATTGTCATCACCTGGCTCACCTTCCAAAACTCAGAGAAGATTCATCTCAAAGATGTCCTCCCCCCGTCCCCCAAACCCCGATTAACCTGGGTCCCTCTGACCACTCACAGACTCCATAACCCCTCAGGGCTTGTATATGTAAAAGCAATTATGAGTAAGCATAGAGAAGCCCCAATAGAGATAACAAAAAACAGATGAATTTGTTACGAAGGCATCCACCATAGGTGTCTTTTCAGTATGCCAGAATTACCCTGTTGCATCCGACCCACGGGCATGGAGCCCTATATCCTGTTTTCTCCAGCAGCTCCAAAAGATGGTTTCTCAGAAAAGTGGAGAAGGAAGGGACTTGGAGAACATCCAGTCCAGCCCCTCATATTTCAGGTGGGTCCAGAGGGGAAATGACTTGTCCACATTTTCAGAGCTGATTAGAACCCAGGCCAGGATATATCATTCTTTTGACTGTTAGCCTCAAATGTCAAGAACCCCAAATATGCCCATATGGTAATTCATGCATCTCGTGAATGAAAAGAAACTCATAACTTTATTTCTCAACCTTAACCAGAATATCAGTCTATATTAACATTGGGAAATAATGAGTTCTGTAACCTTATCATCTGCATAAAACATGACGAAACTTACTTATTTTGCAATTTTCTAGGACTTTTATAACTTTTGAGAAGGGAGTTTACATTTTTAATATTTTGAGGTTTGCTGTATAAAGTCCATATTTGCCCCAATTATACTGAATTATTTTGCAGGCCTTGATCCTATCATGGCCCTGGTTTTTCTTCATGTTCATGTTTTTTTAAGTATTTAAAGTTAGGGCAAGATTTCAGGTGACTTTAAAGAATTATAGAATTTTAAAGCCAGAAAGGATTTCTGGAATTTGAAAGTCCACAAATTTCAGAATTTGATTCAACTGGTCTCTAGGATTGGTTAAGTGTTCTTCCTCATAAACTTTAAAAAAATAAAGTTTACTAAGTGTGCCTATAGTGCATTTTTTGGTTCAAAAATTATTTTGGTTGCACTTTTCATGAAGATAACTACTACATAGGGTAACGCTGGTTTGCACTAAGTTGTCTTCTGGAAATGGTCCCCTTGTATCTCCCCGTTTGTGTTGTCCTCCTGGTTGAGGCTGATCGCCATTAGAGGATGGGTCATGTTTCTATTAATTCTCATTCTATAGTAACTATATCCCCTCCACAGGATGACACTGGTCTGAGCAGACAGAGGGCACATAATGAATGTTTTCTAAATGAATGGACCAAGTGCATAGATGCAGTCCAATGAGTGAGTCTTGCCTTTCCTTATGGTAAGGAGAGGACAGGGCATCAATAACATGTGAATTCCAGAAACAGCAGCAAGGATACCATTCCAGTAAAGAGTAGAAAAGACTTGTTTCCGGCTAGCATCTGCCAAAGTTGGTCCAGGAAGGAGGACAGCAATGATGATCATTTCTCAGAAAATGTTTTTGTCCAGGCACGGATACAATTGTCCTGGGAAGCGAAACCGTGCAAAGGTACAGAGGCCAGGTGGCCTGCTGACCACCCTCACTTTCCCTTACCTCAAATTTCTCCTTCTTTTCCCACCCCTACTTGTCAGCAGTGTACCTCTGAGTATGGTTCAGATTCCAAGAATCTTTGAAACCCCGGAAGGGCCTAAATCATGAGGATAGAAACAAAGAGAGACATATCCGGAGGCCTTGAATGTCACACTGAGAAGCTTGACTAGTTATGAATTCTCTGTTTCTGTGCTAAAGAGGAGAGGCTGATACGGGCCATAAGGAAAAGGAGAAACCTGGGGAAGCTTGTGTGCAAAAATTTGGGGAAGCTTGTGTGCAAAAATTTGGGAAAGCTTTAAGAAAATCCTATGAAGGGGCGCCTGGGTGGCTCAGTGGGTTAAAGCCTCTGCCTTCGGCTCGGGTCATGATCTTGGGGTCCTGGGATCGAGCCCCACGTCGGGCTCTCTGCTCGCAGGGAGCCTGCTAACTCCTCTCTCTCTCTGCCTGCCTCTCTGCCTGCTTGTGATCTCTGTCTGTCAAATAAATAAACAAATAAATAAAATCTTAAAAAAAAAAAAGAAAATCCTATGAATACACGAGGCCAACACAGAGAAGCAGTCCATTTAATTTAGTGAGGTCTGAGTGAAAGCATCATTTGGTTCGCGTTTGGTTAACATGGGCTGTTGGGTTTCATTCTGATTGTTGGAGAAGTTGTCTTGTGTGCCGAAGCCACCCATTTAAGCATTTTCTGAGAGAGTTGGTCATCCTGGTCATCTTAAGGAGACTAGTCAAGCATAAATATCAGGTAACCATCTAGACTGATTCCTAAGAAAGCCTCAAATGTTGGACTGAGCTATGGCAGACCACACTTTGCTGCCACCTTTGGCACTCGAGATGGAATTTGTTGTACCAATTAAGATGGGCAATGTTGACTGCTTGCAATTTATCTGCATTTATAAAACTGTGACTGGTGCTAATCCTTTCCTCCCTCCTCTTGCAGGGGGTTTAAGAAGATTAAGGGTGGTGTGTAAACCTGGCGATTCACAGACCCCTGTACCCCTGGGGCTAATAATACATTATATGTTATTAAATACATTATATGTTATTAAAAAATTTTTTAAAAATTAAAAAAAAAGAAGATTAAGGGTAGTATTTAGTTTGAGGCTTCTTGGAGGGGAAAATCATGAAGGGGAAGGAGGGTGCCAGCACTACTTTAAGTTCAAAGAGGAAGTTTAAGCTCATTAGAGAATTATAGGGAATATTGGGGGTAGCACCAGGACACTGCCTCAGAGGCTCACACATGGAAACCAGTGTTGTCTGGACAACATATAGTTAGTTAAAAGTGACCACAAATTAGATATTCCCTCTGGGCCTCAGTTTTATCATCTGTAAAAGGAGAAGGCTGGAAGAGATTGTGTATCTTCTGCCCAGGTATACATTATAGCACCTGGCAGTAGACTAGGCCCAGCCTGTATACCAGACACATGATTCAGAAGGGATTCTGGATGCAGATTCCAGAAATGAGTCATGGAAACCTAATCATCAGCATCCTGTAAAAGCCCCACATGAGTCTCATGTCCTGCCCCGTTGATAACCACAGATGATGTCTGTGGTCTTCTAGCAGTAACGTTCAGATTTTAGCGCTCCGACCAATGGATAGCTACATATTGCAATGATTCCTTCTAGTTTGTAAGAACGCTGAAGGGATAGTGTAGAAATGTTTTAGAACTGAGGATGGATGAGGATGGTCTTTTTAAAAAAAAAATTGGAGGGCCTCAATTTAAACTTGGGCCATCTGGTACATAAGTTCTTTTTCACATGGGGGATGCGCACATGCATATGCTTCTTGTGGGTCTGGAGAGTGGCATGGGCAGAAAAGCATGCTCTACTTAAAAAAGGTTTGGCTAAAAAAAAAAAAGTTTGGTAATTCACTTGTTAGTCAAGCAAACAGGGAACCTTCAGAAATAATTCTCTAGGAAAAAAAAAAAAAAAGAAATAATTCTCTAGTCCATCCAGTCCATGCATCCACCCAATAAAGATTGGATGCCTGCTTTTTACGAAAGTACTGTGCCAGGTCAACTTTCTTTCTTTCTTTTTTTAGATTTTATTTATTTATTTATTTAGATACAAACAGTGCATGAGCAGGGGGAAGGGATAGAGGGAGAGGGAGAATCAGACTATCTGCTCAGCAGGGAGCCTGATGCAGGGCCAGATCCCAGGACTCTGATCATGATGTGATCATGATCATCATCTGAAGGCAGATGTGTAACTGAATGAACCACCCAGGCGCCCCCAATGTTTGTTTTTTTTTATTTCAAATTTTTATTTAATTCTAGTCAGTTAACACCCACATATATAGTAATATTGGTTTTAGGTGTAGAATTTTTAGTGATTCGTCACTTACATATAACACCAGTGCTCATCACAGGTGCCCTCCTTAATAACCATCACCTACTCAGCCCATCCCCACCCACCTCCCTCCATCAATCCTCAGTTTGTTTTCTATAGTTAAGAGTCTCTTATAGTTTGCTTCCCTCTCTCTCTCTCTTTCCCTTCCCCTGTGTCCATCTGTTTTGTTTCTTAATTTCCACCTATGAGTGAGATCATAATGCCTTTGTCAGTACAGAAGGTGGATCCGTGCTCTCTTCCCTGGGACAATGACAACATTGGAGCAGGAGAAAAGCTACCCTGGCAACCTTTGAGGGTTTGGATTCAACCTTATACTTCCCCTTACTGTGCCCAGCTCAGAACTAGATGCCCCCCCCTTATTAAGATTTATTTATTTGAGGGGGAAGGGGGCAGAGGTTGAGAGAGAGAGAGAGAGTCCTAAGGAGACTCGGTGCTGTGGGCTGAGCCTGGAGCCTGACACAGGGCTTGATCTCACAACCCTGAGATCACGACTGTGAGATCACTACCTGAGCCAAAACCAAGAGTCAGACATCTAACTGACTGCACCACCCAGGGCACCCCAGAGCCAAACCTTTGTGAAGACACAGCATGTGAGTTACGATTGCTGAAAAAGTGAGTAGATTGATAAATATTCTAGGTTCCTGATTCCAGAGAAAGAATCAACTATGGGGCACCTGGATGAGTCAGTCGGTGAAGGATGTGACTCTTGACCTTGGAGTTGTGAGTTCAACCTCATTTTGAGTGTAGAGATTGCTTAAAAAATAAAATTTAAAAGAAAAGAAAAAAGAATCCACCACAACACTGAATACTCGTTCTTGGTTAATTAATCTTTCATGTTCATTGAACACTTATACCCAGATGAGAGCTCTCCAAGTACTCTCTCTAAGCATTTTAACCTTGACATTTAAAAAAAATTTTAAGAATTAATTTCAGCAAAAATCAATTTGAACTGGACAGTGCCAAGACCAGACGTGTGAGCTTTGCTGGTTTTCCACTTGTCTTACCTTTCTGCCCAGCCCTGGACCACCTCATTCTGTGTTTATATTCCTACCAAGGAAAGAACAAGCAGACAGATTTCTCCCGATGGACTTTCCTCATCTTTCCATCTCTGCTCTGGTTGTGCATGTATGCTAATGATGTAGGAGAATGGGCATTACGTGGGGAAGTTAGGAGACCAGGATCTAGTTCCAGCTTTTGCTCTTACTGAGAGGTGTGGTATGGACAAGTTATTGCCATATGTTTTTTCTTCTCTGCCAAATAGGGCCCCTGTATTAGATCGATTCTAAGCTTACTCTCAGCTCCAAGCATTTAATTCTAGCAGCAAATAATGGCCTCGATCACCTCTTATTCTCTATGTTGTCTTATTGAATGAGATAAAGTGTAAAAAGCCATAGTGTAGAATATATATGAGAGGACATCCTTATGCTGGCTTGTCTTAGCAATGGCCTGTGGTTCATGTTTGAGTCCCTCCAAGTGCTGTAACCATAGCCGACATGTATGGACTCTTTACTCTGTACCGGGCTGGGCTGTGCTAAGCACTTTGGGCATATTTACTCATTTAATTCATAGAACAGACCTACGAGGAAGGTACTAAAGATCACATTCATTTTACAGGTAGAGAAACTGAGTCTCAGAGAGGTCAAGTGAGTTGCCCAAGGTCCTGTAGGTAGGAAGTGGTGAAGACAGAATTTGGCTCAAGGTCAGCCTTTTCTAGAGGCTGTGTCTCAGCTTCTGCACTCTCCACTTCTCCTAGGGGCAGGAGCAGTGCCTCACCCATCCTGGTGACCTCCCTTAGGGCCTGAGTACCGTGTTGAGCACAGTCACACAGAGTCAGAAAATGATCTGGTGGAGATCGAGCTGAACAACCCACTGATTGTGGGTAAACTTCCTCGCTTGAGAAACTTGAGAAACTTCCAGAACAGGTGTCCCTAGGTAGCTATGAGTAATATCCTGAAGACATTTAAGAACGGGGCAAGTACTTGGGGCACGCTCAGTCTTAAGGGAAGATATAGGCTTGTTGGCCTCTGTAGGTTCCTTGTAGTCTGAGGATTCAGTGTTCCGCCTGATTCCTAGAACTGTTGGCTGAAAGAGAGATGCTTACGATAAACCACAGCACGGGACTAAAGGTGACAGGAATCACGCACTTGGCCTCATGTTTATCTTGTGGGCTGGCCAGCCATGTGCGGCCATTTACTAGCATTTCATCAGCTGTGTAGGGCTTTCCCCGTAAGCTTCCTTTCCAATTACTCACAGTCCCTATGGGAGGAGGGAGGAAATGAGGGCACATGGGGGAAGGGATCTCTGCCCTCAGTGCCATCACGGCAGGAAGCCAAAGGGGTCTCAGAACTACTGGTGGTTTGCTGGTTGGACTAGAAAACCTGGTGGCTCTCTTACTCCTGGTCTAGGACCCAGAACTTGGTTAGTAATACAGGCCATCCACCTGCCTCTTTTATGATTGTTTTACTCTCTCAGCAACGAAGAAAAGGCTCACTCTGTGCACACAACAATACCACTGATTTTCTAATGACTTCTCTAGCCCATCCCATATACTCAAAGCATACTCATTTGTTCGTTTATATTCTTTCAATGTGACTTTTTTTAGTGAACATGTATTGTAAGCCAGCAGGGATGGGTTGAGGTTGGGTTAATGAGGTGACTCATGAATCTCTGTCTGGCATCAAGGAGCAATCAGCAAGTGGAGGAAGTTGGCAAGGTCCCATGTAATAATGGCACAGCACAAGAAATGTGTGCAGGGAATGAAGGGAGTGAACTAGGGGCCATGAGGAGAGAAGACTTCTACTAGGGGTGATGCTTGAGCGGGGTAGTGAAAATTGCACTGGATGGGAAAGGGCATTCTAGGGTAAGGATCAGCTCTTGCAATAGGTAGAGATTCAGAAGGAGCAGATACGGGTGAAAGTGAATTCCTTGTGACATTGGGAAAGGTGAATGGGGGAGGGTATGGAAAGTCTGCAAAGATTAGAAAGTGAAGGACTTGCAAAGGGAGTCTAGATCCTACTCTACAGAGGTGACCAGGAAATCTCATTCTAGTGGCAACATGAAGGTAAACTGCAGAGTGAGAACAGAGATGGCTGAAAGACAAGCTGGGTAATGATTGCCACCATACCTAGTATCCACGAAAGGCATGACGAGACATGGCAGTGGCACTGTGAATTTACCAGTTTGGCAAAGCAGTAGTGCCCTCTAGGTAAGAGTCTGGGCTCTGAGTCAGACATTCCCAGGTTTGCATCCTGGTTCTGCTGCTTTACCTGTGTGAGCATAGGCGAGTTCCCCACATCTGTCCCCAGAACTCTCATCAGTCAGTGGGGAATGGTCACAGTGCCTGCCTTAGAGACATGCAATGAGAATTAAGTATGCACAATGCCGGGCACACTGTGGATGCTTTACCATGGTGACTCTTATTACAATGAAAGGGGTGAGAGGAATCACAGACGGCTTGTTGCAGCAGCCAGAGAGTAGTGCCATCACTAGCCAGAAAAGACTGTATTCAAGCAGAAGATGAGGATCACAGGAAGGATGTAGAGAAGGGGACAGATATTGGGTTGGGTATAGGACTTGAGGGGACTGGCTCTTTTTATCTAAAAATGCCAAAATGAGCCACATCACCTTGTCTTTTCCTCCTACAGTCACTTTCCTGCCACAGGACCTTTATACCTGTTGTTCCCACTTATTTTAGTAAGTACTGCTGCACAAAGAAAAAAAAAATGATCCCCAAACTTAATGGCTTAAAAAAGCACAGTTATTTTATTAATACATCTCATGGTTCTGGGGTTGACTGGACCCAGCTAGGTGGCTCTTGATCCAGGTGTCTCATGTGGATGTAGTCAGACAGTGATGGCATGGGAGACATCTCAAAGGCATCCTTGCTTCCTTGCAGATAACCCCACAGTTAGAGCAAAGAAATTTATAATATGTGTAAGGAAATTCACATATGCTGTATCACTTGATTCTTTTTTTAAAATTTCTTTTCAGTGTACCAGAATTCATGGTTTATGCACCACACCCAGTGCTCCATGCAATACCTGCCCTCCATAATACCCACCACCAGGCTCACCCAACCCCCACCTCCTCACCCCTTCAAAACCCTCAGATTGTTTTTCAGAGTCCATAGTTTCTCATGGCTTGTCTCCCCCTCCAACTTCCCCATCACTTGATTCTTTTTTTTTTTTTTTTAAGATTTTATTTATTTATTTATTTGTTAGAGAGAGAGAGAGAGCGCGCGCGAGCATAGGCAGACAGAGAGGCAGGCAGAGGCAGAGAGAGAAGCAGGCTCCCTGCCGAGCAAGGAGCCCGATGTGGGACTCGATCCCAGGACACTGGGATCAGGACCCGAGCCGAAGGCAGCTGCTCAACCAACTGAGCCACCCAGGCGTCCCCCCATCACTTGATTCTTAAACATACTGCGCAGCTGGGGTTACTGTCTTCATTTCAGATGAAGTAAATAAAACTCAGAAAGACCAACTGATTTTCTACCAACTGCGTGTGGACAGTTGGTAGATGAGTATACCTCTGAGTATAAATGTCATATTCTTTTCACTTAGATCCATACCTGCTTGCATCCGTAGTTATAGATGACTGATATGGGGAAGGGAGATTAGGAAGGCAAGGGGTTTCTCACCAACTTGGAGGGGTGTTAGGACTGGGTTGCCAGGTAAGATCCCAGATGCTCAGTTAAACTTGAATTGCAGATAAAGAACAAATTATTTTTAAGTATAAGGATGACTCAAATATTGCATGGTGGCATGCTTATACTAGAACATGATTTATTGTTTATCTGAAAGTCAATGTCAGTTTTCACTGACCTCTGTGCTTCTATTTGGCAAATATGGGAACCCTATATTCAGAGTATGAGATGATGCACAGGGATGGAAACTGGGTATCTGAAAAGAAACTTTAAACAACTTAAAAGTACAGTGTCCAGCTAAGTCTGCATTCTAGCCCCCAATGGAAGTGTGTGAGAGGATGCGTCATCAGGTCCCAGATGTGGATAAGTTGCAGGAAGAGGAATCTTGGAGGTAGGGAGGGATGGGCTTAATGATGCCATTTGGTGTCACAGTGCAGATGAACTTTGATGACATTATGCTGAATGACAATATGCCAGACACAAGGGACAAGTATGGTATGATTCCACCTATATGAGGTATCCTGGAAATACACAAAGTACACAAAGTCAATACACAGAGTATCGACTAGTGGCTACCAGGGGCTACCAGAGAGAGGGAGGACGGGTTAGTGTTTAGTGGGTACAGAGTTTCCATTTAAGAAGATGCAGAAGATGAAAATCTGGGAATGGATGGTGGCGGTGGCTGCCCAACGTGACTGCACTTCATGCAACTAAAATGTAGAGTTAAAACCGGTTAAAATAGTAAATTCTATGTTATGTCTATTTGACCACGATTAAAGAAATAATTCAGCCAGAGATCCTGCCGTGTTCAGAAAAGAGCTCTGGAGGGCATACTTATACTATAAAATTATTCACTGTTTACCTGAAATCCAATTTTAACTCGCCTCTGTGTTTCTGTTTGCTAAACATGCAGCTCGCTCATGGCAGGGTTGCTCGGGACATGAAAAAGCGAGGCGGATCTCCAGCTTCTTGCTGCTCAATATCCAGGCCGCAGGGGCTGGGAGAGTGGTGCTGGCCACCAGGGGGAGGTTTACTTGACCCAGTTAAGGTCCCAGGGAGCCTCTAAAGTGGGGCTCATTCCTCTGCCTTAACGGGAAAGAAGAACACAGCGTCCAGCTCTCTCTCCTCCCTCTACCCCTGCTGCAATGAGCTAATGTCCCCAAAGAGGCTGGAGCTCTTCTGAGAAAGATGCCCTATAAATACAGCATCTTTCTGCTACTTGGAACTCCCAGGGTAAAGGACAGATCACCAGAGGGATCCAGATAGGGGAGGGTCCTTGGGGACTTAAATTTAGCCCAGGCGACTCAGGTCAGATCATTGACTGCGACAGCCCTATGCTGGTAGAACCCTCAGGAGGACATTGTCCATTCTTTGTAATGTGGGGGCTTTTCCTGTCCCCAATCACATCCTCGGGGCATAATGGCTTCGTATGGGGTTTTGGACACAGTGTGAATTGTTATGGACAGCTGTGAGGACATCCCTGCCCTGCTCCTTGCTATAGGGTGCTCCAGCCTGCTAAAATCAGACCAGAGAGAGTAGCTGCCCAGACAGACCTTCTAAGGAAGCCACAAGGCCAGGGACAGTTCTTACTCTGCCCTAATGACAGGTCACCATGGAATTCCGGGAGCTTTATCTATTCACCTGCTCTTGTTAAATGAACCAACACAGTAACTCTTTACCCTGTCACACAAAGCAGCACATTTCATAGCAAATATTTTATAACAGCATGTTTACTATCTTGTTTTTTAAAAGTTGTTTGTTTTTTTTAGGTCTTATTTGTCAGACACAGAGAGAGAGAACAAGCAGGGGGAGCAGCAGACAGAGAGAGAAGCAGGCTCCTGGCTGAGCGAGGAGCCCGATGCAGAACTCGATCCCAGGACCCTGGGATCATGACCTGAGCTGAAGGCAGATGCTTAACTGACTGAGCCACCCAGGCTTTCCACCTGTTTACCATCTTAAAGTGAAATTCGTAGTTAATAGAATTTATACACACCACTTTAAGAATTAGAATGCCTTAAGTGCAGGAGAAATGAAAGTGACTTCAAATACTCTGTATTTCAATATTTAAGTGTTCAAGCACAACTAAATTAACAGGTCAAATAAAGAACGTAGTTGCTCATACATAGTTGCAATGGACAAACTGGATTCCAGAGTAGCAAAAAAAAAAATGTCTAATTAAAAATGACATGCCTTTTTGACATTTGAAGTAAGGGCTCAATAAGTATATCTGTGTAAACACACACACACACACACACACACACACACACACACACACAGAATGACCGTGAATGTGGGAACCCCAACACAGCTCTTCTGATAACTTAGTACCACAGCAGCACCCTCATGAGAAGATTTTCCAAAATGGTGAACTGCTCTTGGAAAGTTCCAAGCAAAACCAAGTGTGGGCGGTCCTTCCGGGACTCACACCCCTGCTGGAGAGTTCAGAGCCTATGAAACCGATGGGAAGACACTTCCTGCTTGATGTAAAACAGAGTTTGAGTCCAGGCTCAGATTTATAAACAGGCGTTTCTCTTGTATGACATTCTACATTTGAGCGGAGTGCGGGGACAATTCTTTACCATGGGGGACTGTCCTGCATGTTGCAGATGTCTCTGTACTGTGACCTCTGCTCACAAAGGCTGGGAGCATACCCGATTGCTGTGACAATAAAACACCGTCCCACGTTGTCCAGGTGTTCCCACTGGTAACCACTGATAGAACAGATATGGCACTTAACAAGAATATTTCCTCCCACCCTCCCTTCCTTCCTTTCCGCCCCTTGCCTGCCTTTGTCTCTCCATATGACCCTCAGAAGCAGGAGCGGGGACAGAGGAGAGGAGAACCAGATCTGTCTTGCATGTGGACTGGCTTCATGTAGATGAAGCAATCGCAGGGGATCTTGGAGCATAGGTCTCCAAGATCTCACCAGGAACCTGTCATCAGCAGGGAAAGAACTAGCTCATTGTCCCTACTTCTGTAGTGATTTACACCTCATGAAACTCTTCCAGAATACCATGTCCTGTGAATCTACACACAGATAACACAGTAGGCAGAGCAGGGTTATTGATGGCATTTAAGGGATGAAGAAACTGAGGCACAGAACACTTAAGTGACCCAGGTCCCTGACATTCTTCCCCATTTTAGCCCTGTGTGTTTCCTTGCCAACCACCTCCCACCCCCCCACCCCCACCACCATGATGTGTAATATGGCTGTGGTGACTTAGCAGACGGTCTAGTCTCCACTGAAATGAAACTTCCAATAAACAGGAACCCACTGTCTCCAGTTTACTGATCTTCACAAGTACCAGCATGGTTATTTAAAGTTAGTAGGTTTTAAATAAATATTTGTTTAATAAATGAACCAGTATCTTCCTTGCTTCCAGTCTTTTATCTTCATCCCAAATGTCTCCTCTTAAAAGAAGATCTCATTACACCACTTCCCTTACAAAATACTGCAGTGAAGCAACCACTGTCTACAAGGTAATTTTGAGCTCCTTGGCTTGGCATTCAAGATCTGGTTCCAACTTTCATTCTTTTCCACACCCATCCATGCACCCACACTCTAAAGCACCCTAACTACTTGCCTCTAGTAGCCAACTTTTACTGGACCTCAACATAGACCAAGCACTGTACAAAGTACTGTATGTGCATGATTCTATTTAATTTTGACCAGAACTGTATGAGATAGGCACTGTTATTGTCCCCACTGCCATAGCGGAGGAAATTGAGGCTTCAATAACTCACCTAAGATCATGCAGCTTTGAATGGCACGTCCAAGATTTGACCCTCCCACCCGTCTGCCACACTCTAACCCTACACTAAGCTGAACTTAGCTTGGGTTTTATATTTTGACAGGGGCCTGTGCTCAGACTCTTCTTAGCCTAGAATATGCTTTCCTTTTCTCCATGTGCCTTTCATCCTTGCAGCCCCAACCCCACTGGCCCCTCCTCCATGCATTTTCCCATCCTGTCCTCTCCTGTGAGTCACTTCTGCCTCTGTGATTTCATGTGTATTCTGACTTAGAGCAGCATTAACTGGGCAGGTGACTGTCTTCCACTCATGATCTCTTTCTAGGCAAAGCTGTGATCCATTTATTTCTAAAATTAGCATCCAAGTCCCAACTCACAACTGGCATTCAGTGGATCTTTCTTGAACATCTTGAAATCTAGGGATGAACTAATCATTATTAAGAAAGCAACCACAAGGGGGCAGTACCAAAAGGTCTAATAATGGCTGTTCTGACTTCCGCGGGGCAGGTGTTCTGGGTAAGAGACCCTGAGGGACGCTGTAACACAGATGAGCTTACATTAAGCTGAAAGAAGTCAAACATAAAAGACCACATATTATATAATTCTATTTATATGACTTACCATGCAGGTGAATCCATAGAGGTTGAAGGCAGATTATTGGTTCCCAGGGACAGGGAGCCTTAATGGGTGCAGGGTCTTTGTGAGTGAAAAAATCTTTCAGAATGAAATAGATGTGATGAGTGCAGAACATTGTGAATGTGCCAAATACCACTGCACCCTTTATTTATTTTTAAATTGTTATTGAATTAAATTGAATTCCATTTGAATTGATTTTGTTATGTTAATCTCATGTAAATTAAAAGAGGAGAGGCAGAGGGAAATTAGACAGACAATAGGAGGAGAAAATAATGTGACCAGAAAGGAGGAAATTGAATTGATGGTAATAAGACCAGGAATATGGGGCAGCCACCAGAAGATGAAATCTACAAGGGACAGAGTCTGCCCTAGACACTCTGGAGACTGATACTTTTGTTTCATGCCAGTGAAACTGATTTCCAACAACTGGTCTCCAGACTGTGGGAAAACAAATGTGTGCTGTTTGAAGGCCCTGGAGTGGGCTCATTTGTTACAGCAGCCCCAGGAAACTGATATAAAATCTTCATGATCTTTTTCATGTTCAAGAAAAAAAAAAAAAAGAGGGAGAGAGAGAGAGAAAGAGAGAGAGAGACCCTGAAGGACAAAGGAGCCAAAGTACACAATAACTGAAATGTGTTTAGCCAAAAAAGTAAACAACACTGCGAATCGTGGGAGGGATATCAGAAAAAAGTTAGAAAAAGAACAAATTTTTGGAAGTTTTATCTTTTCACGTTTTTCAACAATTTGGAAAATGTGAAGAAATGGCTCTTTCTGCTGAATGTTTTTGTTCTTCCTTATAAAATAATTACATCTGTAGTTTTCCAAAGTTTTATTAACAAGAAACACATAACACAGTCCATAAATGGAGACACACATTTATATCTCTAAAGAGGGCAAAAAGCATAATTAGTGTTATTTCCTGTAATTCTCTTCCAAATTTTGCTACCACTCTTCCTCCACCCTCCTAATTGTTGTCTGTGGGTTTAAAATATTTTTAATCAAGAGTTATGAGTTACTTATTTTTAAAATTTATTCGTAATTGTTTTGCTGCTTGTTCCCAATTAAAAATGAACAGAAGACCATTAAAAACTGGGATGTGTTATTTTCCTGTCGGAAATCAGAGAGAACTCACAGCTCACCCTGGAGAAGGGTGAGGCAGAGTTGGATAAAGAGGAATGGAGAAGGGCCAAAGAATATTGGGGGGGGGGTTGAAGGGGAGTTCAAGAATTTGTGGGATTCATCTATATCAAGGGTCAGAAAATAAGGTTTTGAGAAGTGGGATTTTAGGAGGAAACTTTTTAGAGGACTCTTTAGGCTGGGCTGGAGTGCGTTAGCCAGTTGGCGAGATCCCACAACATTTTGTAGACCACATATCCCCAAAGTTGAGGGACATGATGGACACTGTGATTCTGCCTGGGAGACCTCCAAAGCAGGAGAAAGGAGGGTTCAGTGCAGCTCCTGTGGTATAGGTGAAGGGCAGGGTGCTTCTGTTCAGGAGTTTATAGGGGCCAGGATTGTGTGTATTTCCCAAGGACTGGGTGTGGGTCACATATGGGAGAGGGGATGACTCAGAGCTTGCTCAATACAGCCTCCTAGAGAGGTAATGGGTTATGGCAGAAAGGAGTTGCAGGTGGATTGCTGGCCTTCTAAGGGAATGGAAAGGGAGTAGGCAAATTCCCTACTCCTTCCCCCAAATCGATGAATTCTTGGGTCATGAATGTTATAGAATTCTCCAGAGATGGACAGTCCATGAAAAATCTAGAGATTTTTCTAGATTTCTAGAGAGAAAGATAGGCACTGAGAGAGAATGAGATTGAGAAAAATGTTGAGAGAGAGGGAGAAAGAGAGAGAGAGTTTTAGGTATTTGCTAGACTCAGAGAACACAAAGCCAATTTATAATAGGGCCACTCAGGTGAGAATATTGTTGCTCACCTTACCGTTCCTCCTCCTGGCCTCCCTCCTGCACCCCAAAAGGGTCATTAACAGTGACTAGCAAGTCTCTGAGGAGGTGCCCAAGGAAGTGAGAAGAAACTGACCATGACCAAACTTTCTGGCATCCCTGCAGCAGCCCCAGCTGGGGTTGGGGGAGGAAGTCTTACCTTTGAATGAAGACCAAAGTGCAGATTATTCTGATGCTAAAATTTCTGAGTCGTGGCTCTGTTTTGCAACTCAAATGAAAAAGAAAACTAAAAAAAAAAAAAAGTTGCTTTTGCAACTTGAAATACCTATGGCTTTTTATTAGCTCCAAGTGTTCAGAAAAGCCTTGTGAGTACCTGAGTTTCCCTCCAAGGACACCAGCTCCATGGAGCAAACTTAAAAGGCCGGGGAGAGACAGAAATAAAATAGTTTGCAGCAGCCTCCCATCATGTGCAGGTCCCACATACTACACTTGTTTTACATATGAAAGACTGAAGGGGAGTACAACACAATCTCAACAGCAGTGGTCTTTGGGGAGTGGGATTATGAGTGAGGAAGTCATTTTTTAATTTTCTGAGTTTTCTGTATTTTTTTTAACCACGAACGTGGTTTTAATTGTATAACCTTAAAGAAATGAGAATCAACTGTGATCTTTGAAAAAAAAATGAAGAAATGAAGATTACTTACATAAAAACAATTTATGGCTAAAGTTATAAAGAAAAGTCCTGCTTGGCTGTCCTGGTAGTGGACGTAGAGCCCTGGTCCAGGTGCAAGAGGAAGCAGGATGATGGTGAGAAAGAAGAGTGAGGGCCTGTCGAGTTCCTTCCCTTTGATATTAGTGACCTGCCCCTCATGCCACTCTGCAGACCCAGAAATACAAACGGACACCCAAGTGCAAGGTTTCTCAGTGTCCATCTTCCAAGCTATTCTCTGGACAAGTTGTGAAAACCCACATTGACTCCTCCTCCTCCTACTTCTTCTTCTTCACCTTCTTCTTCTTGAGATTTTATTTATTTATTTGAGAGAGAGAGAGAGAACACATGTGCGGGGGGAGGGGACAGATGGAGAAGGAGAGAATCTCAAGCAGATGCCAGGTTGAGCATGGAGCCCGACTTGGGGCTGAATTCCATGACCCTGAGGTCGTGACCTGAGCCAAAATCAAGAGTTGGATGTTTAACCAACTGAGCCACCTGGGTACCCACTGATCACATTCTTAGAGGGATCTCCTGGAGACTGGGTCTGGGTGTAAAAGTTGATAATGGCATCCGAGGCTTCTCTTCCAGCCTTTTCTTCCTAACCTGGGTCCTCTGATGAGGGTTAATTTAAGAATAGCAGAACAAAGGGGAAGTGGGCTAAGCTTTAGAGCAAGTTCCTCGACCTCAGCACTATTGATATTCGGGGTAGGATCATTCTTTAAGTTAGGAGGTTGTCCTGTACATTGCCCAATGTTCAGCAGCATCCCTGGCCATTACCCATGGAATATCAGTAGTTCTACACACTCTGCACCTCCCGTTGTGACTATTAAAATGTCTCCTGATATTGTCAAGTGTCCTATACATGTCCCCCCTGCAGGTCATCTTCCCCTGTTGTGAACCATTACCTTAGAGGTAACTTCACCTACTCAAAATAGGGCCCCCACATGAGGGCTACTTGTGATTATAGCAGAACCCTGGATGTCTGCAAAATGGACTGACTGACAATCTCCTTCCTGGAATGTTCTTAGAACAACATCATGTCTGAGGCCAGATTTTCTCAGATGGTGGTGGGGGACTGTTATGGACTGAATGTCTTCATATCCCCAAAATTCATATGTTGGGAGCCTGAATCCCTAATGGGAGTATAACTGGAGGTAGAGCCGTTAGGGAGGTGATTGGAGTTAAATGAGGTCGTAAGGGCAGACCAGAATTCTATAGGAGTGGTGTCCTTATAAAGAGAGGGAGAGACGGATACCAGAAACCTCTCTCTGTCCATGTCCACACACAGAAGAAAGGCCAAATGAGGACACAAAGAGAAGGTGGCTCTCTAAAGGCCAGAAGGGGAGGCCTCAGCGGAACTGGCCCAGCTGATCCTTGATCTTTGGACTTCCAGACTCCAGAACAGTGTTATGCAATGCCCCAGTCTGTGGCATCTTGTGAAGGTAGCCTGAGTTGACTAAGACATGCAGTCTGTGCACCTCTCCAAGAAGGAGAACACCCCTGTGGTCTCTTGGAACCACAAGTAGCCTTGTTTCATGGAGACATATACTGGCCTGTTAGATGGAGAGTGGCCCAACAAAACCAGATGGGAGGGCTCTAGTGTTCCTTATAGAACGAAGCAATGATTCATCACTGATATTTTTAATAAACACTACAACTGGCCAGTCAAGTGGCTCTTCAGCTTTCCAAAGAGCCACTGTGAATAGGCTCCCTTCTCCCTTTCAGGGCAACCTTAGAAGGCATGCTCAAGGAGTACAATATTTTGGTTGGCTGATTTTTTAAAAACTGAACTTTAAACTCTTTCAGAGGAGTACCCAAAGTTTTTTGTTGAAATTTTTTTAAAATATGCACTTAATTCTTAATAAATACATTTGTCAACTGAGGATTTTGCAGATCTGGAAGTTTTCACTTTGAGCATAATCTCCTCTTGTAGGAGACAGTAGGAGAATATAGCATAGAAATCTGAACTGTGTGTGGAAGATTCTGGAGTACTCCCAGGATATTGTTTTCACAATAATAGTTCAATACCCGGTACTAGCTTTTCTTGACATTTTTGACACTTTCTCTTAAACCCTGCGGAAAGGAGAGGAAGCAGCCATCCTGGTCGAGCATTATTTGTAAAATGAGGTTGTAACGTCCCTTTGCCTGTGTTCAGAACCATTGCCCTGGACCTCAAGGCCTTAATGATGGACACAGATACCAGCCGAGGAACTTTTTGGCTGATCCATCAAACAAGAGAATGTGAAGTCTCTTGAGATTCACCTTGGGAAATGGTGGAGTCTGGTTCCCATGTTCTAGAAGAATGAGGTTCAGCCTATGAAGAGCTCCCTGGGGTCAGGACTGCTGTGTAAATTGACCAGCCTTGTTTTCATCTGCTGTCACCACTCTATTCTGTCACCATGTCCTCAGCCTGGAGCACTCCAACAGTCTCCAGCCATCCTCCTTGCAGAGGACTTGCCTCTTCCATACCACTCTACATAGGACAGTTACAGTCTTCTTTCTAAAGCCCCTGTCTGTCCTGTTACTTCTTAAAATCAGCAAGGAAGGACCTCACATTGTTTTTAGAGGAAAATTGAAGCTCCTTCAGTGAAATAAGCCAACTACAAGAAACCGCATATTGTGTGATTTCTTTACATGAAATACCCAGAAAAGGCAAGACTACAGAGACAGAAAGTAGATGAATGGTTGCCTGTGGCGGACATGGTGAAGTGGAGATTAAGAGTGAATGTGGGGGCGCCTGGGTGGCTCAGTGGGTTAAAGCCTCTGCCTTCGGCTCAGGTCATGATCCCAGGGTCCTGGGATCAAGCCCCGCATTGGGCTCTCTGCTCGGCAGGGAGCCTGCCTCCCCCTCTATCTGTGCCTGCCTCTCTGCCTGCTTGTGATCTCTATTTGTCAAATAAATAAATAAAATCTTTAAAAAAAAAGAGTGAATGTGCACAGAGAATCTAACTGGAGTAATGGACATGTTCTAAAGCTGATGTATGGTGATGGCTGCACGACTGGTTAACTTTACTTAAAAGTCATTGAATTGTGCAGAATAGGGTAGATTATATAAGAAAAATTGAAAAATAGTCAAGCACCTTATTATACTTACCATTAGCTCCATGATACAGTTCCTAATGAATGTGCTGGCTCGAGCTCCATCTCACCCTTCCCTCTCTCTGTATACTGGATACACACTGGCCCTGGTTCAGGTCCTCCAAGGTGTCTTGTTTTTTCTCTGGGCTCCCACCTGCACCTTCAAGCACCTGCTGTGCCCTTTCTACCCCGCTGCCTGACTCAAATCTGTCTGATACACCTCAAAGCTCAACTTTCTGTAGGATCGATGCCCTTGTCCACCTGGATGAGCTCAGGACCCTGTTCTGTGTCCCCATACCTGGGTTTTGTACATCTGGACTTTGTCTCTCATGCCACTGATCACATTTTGCTATGATTATTTGTTTAATTCTGTCTCCCTTGCCAGTATATAAACCCACATATAATTTGTCACAGTGATATTCCAAGGCACATAGTAAGATTTTAGAAATATTAATTGTGTGGTTAAATTTAAGAATGAGGCACAGAGGCCGTAGGACCAAGCAGCTCTTCCAAGAGCACATAGATTTATTGAGAACCCATCCTTGCTCAATGGAAGGCACACATTTTAGTCTCTCCCTAGGGACTACATGTGGAATAGAAGAGGGATATGGGAGGGAGTGGCATGACGAGGTGCAGGGTGTGGAGATCACAGATGTGAGGATGGGAGGGTGCTGAAAGGGGTACGTGGAACATGAGAGAATAAGCTTGGGAGTCATGGGTTCTCCTCTAGCTTTGGGATGCTGGGTGAGAAACTTAAGCTCCCTGGTCTTCTTCTTTTAACCTATGAAAAGATTTTTTTATAATTTATACAGTCTCTCTTGGCTCAGATATTCTATAATTCCACTCATTCTACTAGACTAGGGCTTCTCAATGTCAGAATCACCAGGGGTGTGTGTTACAAAGGTAGACTCCTAAGCCCCACCCAGGCATCTGGATCAGTCTCTCTGCAAGTGCAGCCAGGGAATCCACATTTTAAATACTCTTAAAATGGGAAATGCGTCTACCTCATTCACTCACATATCCCAAAGCTCCACCCAATGCAGCACAGAAATAAGACACTCAATAACTATTTCTTGATGGGTAAGTAAGTAAATGTTATAGTCACAGAAATGGGGATATCTTGCTTTAACCAAGGCAGAAGAGGAAGAGGGTTGCTGCCTCACTATATGGTCTATGGTAGCTTCCTTCCTCTTTGGGGCTGAATTCTCCATTTATAAAATATGGTGGTTGGACGAAGTGATTCATAGGATTTCTCTCTGCCTTAATAACCCACAGCACCATGAATCTGTAATATGGACAGCACCATGAATCAATGCTTTCTGTCTCCCTTTGCCTTCCTCCTTGACAGATGAGAAAGAATCAAGGTGAAAATCAACCACAACCCAGAGATTCGTTGGGAGTTTTAATAGGAGGGGTGGAGTCGAACAGTTTAGAGGAACGTATAAAAAGACCTTTTACTTTTTGCTGGAACATGATATGGTTTGTGCATAGCACATACATATTAAAAAATAGAAGCATCACATTTTACAAGCACGTGACTGAACAAATTCTGGGTTTTTCTACTCACTTATCCCAAACTTGAGGATAGCTCTGCACTGGGACCCAGTCTGAGGTACTTATTGATTTATAGAAAGGGGAAAACCACATGAGGACACAGCTGTCTGAGTGCTGGAATTTCAGTAGTTCAATGAGGTATACAAACATGGCTCTGTGTTGGCTCTCGGCATGACGGACAAGATTCAGGATCTGTTTTGGGTGTAATCACTCCCTCCTTTCATTCTGGGAAGAGGAAACATCAACTCAGGTGTAAGCACAGAATGGAGTATTTCTATCTTCTCTCCTGGGCTTGTCCCAATCATTCTGGGAGGTAGCAGAATGAGTGGCCTTTCCTGGCCAAATGGAGGGGAGGGGGACAGATTTGAGAGACCCACTTCCTAGACACAGAAGTGGCAGGTGGCAGAGAGTCCCTCCTCAGTGACATCTGACCAAGAGCCTTTGGGTACAGAAAGTTACAGGAGCTTTCTAGCTTCTGTCCACGTGAAAAGCAGCACAAAGGGATAGACAGAAGAGAGAATATCCCCGTATCTTAGGAGCCAGTGACTACTTTGGGTAGATATGTTTCCACTAGTGGCCGTGGCACATAATGGGCAAGGGCAGTGGACCTACAACTCTGGGAGGAAGGAGACCTACAGCTTGTGAACTTTTATACATCTTTCTCTCTTAGGATTCTATAGAATGATAACTTGGAGGCTCTGATGTCTGGGACAAGAAAGGGCCCCAGGGCCATCATGAGAAGAATTCCAAACTTCCCAGCATGGGACAAGGTCAGGAGAGAATTTCAGGCCTGGGTTACTGGCCTGAGAAAATCCTATATGTCTAAAAAGGAGAGAGGTTTGTAGCCTGGATCAGGAGAGAGGAGAAAATATTCTTTTTCCTGAGCCATAGACTGGGGTGCATATGCTGAATGTGTTGTGGGATGTGGCAGCAGAGGGGGAAGGCTGTGAAGGATAACGGTAGGGTATCACAACATTATATGCTGCCTTCTGTGGGAGGTTCAAAGATGCATGGCAAATAGGAAGGGAAAGGGTATTAGAAGGCAGCAAATGATGGAGCGAACACAATCAATAGCTTCAATGGGGCAGTTTGGGTTTTTTGGTTTCCTCCGAAGTCCACCCATTGTCATGAAGAGAGTGCGGACTCTACAGGGGGCCTGGAGCTCTCCTATAGTTTCTGAGCTCACCTCTCTCCAGCTGAGAAGTTCACTCCAAGGATGTGCTCATATGTTGCTCTCATTTTTATAGTTTGCTCTTGAAGAAGGAATAAGGCAGCATCTGGGTTCTGGAGTCCCAAGTTTGCATGGAGCCGCTAGAGAAGGTTCAGGATAGTAGAGAAGCCAATGACTACAAAACTCTATAAACCAGGATCTGGGAGAGAGATGACCTAAGTTGTTCATAGTACATGGCAGCAGGAACGTGAGGGTCATTCTTTCCCCTGCCTAAGCGATGCCTGCTGCAGCTTTTTGGATCCAACAGGGCTGAGAGCTCAGTCTGGAACTCAGAGACATGGTGATCAGACACACCTGTGCACAGACACAGTTGCAGGGGAGAAAGGACTGAGCAGCCCTTTGCTAATCTTCCTTTGTTCCTGCCCCTTAACCCACTTCTATGGTTGGAGAGTGACTTGTAAGCCTAAGCCACTTACAGATGGAAGAGAAAGCTCTTGGGAGAGAACTCCTCTGGATAGGAGACATTTTAAAGAGTCAACGAGCATCACCACATCTAGGAATATATTCAGAATGTTCAAAGATTGCTACAGCATAGGCCCCGGTACCAGTTAGAACAGATGCCCTGATGCTAGGAAGCAATTCCACTCATAGGCAATGGGAGTGTTGGTGCATCTGCATGGTGACTGGATAGCAAGCCTGCCTGGTCCCAGGCACGTCTTAGCTTCTCCTTCTCATTCCTAGCATGAGATATGGAAGTGGACTTTTGGAGGAACTCCTTGTCAGTGTCTGAGCACTTTTATGAGCCTCCAGAAAGATGCAGACAAGGTCTAGCAGTCTGAGGTCTTGAGACTCCCTTGAGAAATATATCCCCTCTCATGCCAAGTTGGCTCAGAGGTTTAGGAAGAAAGGAACTAACACTTTGGGACCTAACACTTTTCTGCACTCCCAGAGCCTTTCTGCACTCCCAGCACATTCCATTGGGTATGGCTATGTGCCTCAGGTTCTGAGTGCATCAGTTTCTGATGTACCCTGTCAAAGAGACCAGTCAATTACTCTGGACAAGATAATCAGCTCTGTCTTCTGCCTCTAAGCAGACCTGCACTTTGAGTAGCCCAAATGGTCAAGATGGACCCATTTTCTCCCCCTTCCAGTTGACCCAAGACCCCAGCTCCTGCCAGTTTCTTCCAAGGCAGGGTCATGTCCACTCTTGCTCCTGAGCTCTTACTGTCTGTTCAATCTTTGCTCACTTTTGTGGGGCCTTTTCCTCCTCATCCAGCACATGGCCTCCCTGATGTGTGCCAGACAGGGAGGTAGCCTGTAGGATGCCTCTGCTGGATGGCCAACCTCCGTGTCCAGCTCACAGTCACTCAGCTCAGATCTATCTATAGATGGCCGCATCTGCAAATAGAGAGGTATGTCGAAGATGAAGGTATTTGCAGCAGATGGGGGGTTGTCTTCCAGGCAGGGGGCCCCTGAGAGTAGCGGAGGGTGTCAGGTCATTCTGTAACTTGATGGTTCACGTATGCCGAAAATATTTGCACTCTGATATGGCTCTCTCTGGTTTCAGATTTAGGAACATTCCAATCGTTCAGGAATCTGAAGGCTCCAGGCAGACAACATTTATAGTCACTTGGGGGGAACCTCTGCTTTAAATACTCTCAAAGGACAGGAGGCAAGAAGGCATTGTACAGCAAGGAGCTGTTACAGCTTGGCTGCTTGATTTCATAGGATTATCACTCTTCTCTTACTGTAGGGGGGCCAGAGGGGGCAAACTCTGGAGGTCATGGTGCCCATTCTACTGCATCCAGCCACCAATGTGTATGCGAGATGAGGACGACCAAGAAGGAAGTGAGAGTATCAGATGAGGACTTGGGTGAGTTTCCCAGACGTAGCTGGAGAGGAATCATCATCTGCAGTCCAAGCCTCTCTACTTCCTTCATGCCCTATTTTGTACCCCCCCACCCCTCGCCAAAGAGGTTGCCATTATTAGGATCCTTGTCATCTGAGGTTAAAATAAGACCCAGCTCAAAGTGAGGAAAAGTTATGGGCAGGGAGCCTGGCCCTGGCTTGTTCTTGGAGTCACACACAGCACTGAATCCTCCGGGCCGAATGGCACTCCGCAGAACATCCAGTCCCTTCCGCTAGTTCTAGCAGGCCTTCCCCAGCTGCCCGAGACAGAGCTCTACCCCATTTCTGCAAGAAGAGGATCCCTTCTCCCCCAGCTTCCCTGTCAGGGCAGCCCAGTGTCCCCAGAGCCTTCATAGGCAGGAAGTTTGGAGTCTGCCCACTTTCTTTCTGGTTTGCAGATAAACCCTACTCTCCCTCCCATCCTGCCCTCCATGCTTCGAGGACAGCTGCTCCCACTGCCTGTGCAAGCCATGCGTGCATTCGAGTGGGCTCTGAATGGAAGGGTGATTGGGAAGTGGCACAACGAGAGCCCACATCAATCTTGCTGGTTTGACAGAAGACATTCTTGCAGGCAGATTCCTGCTGCAGTGATCCTTCGAGAAAGAAACCCGACGCTCTGCCATGCCTTTGCTCAGACCGTCTACACAAAGATGTGTGGATATACACCAACACACACACATGCTGCCACGCTGGCCTTTCCCTGTGCACATGGTCACATGCCCCGTGTAGCTTCTTCCCTCACTTGAGTTCAGAGCATGTATCCATCGCCATTCTAGGATGTTGGTTGCAAGCCCTCTCTTGGGTTGGTTACATACCATAGGGTCTGGTATGTCTTCTCCCCAAGCACAAGAGAAGCCTGACTCAGGAATCATGAGGGGCAAGCGGGATTGTTCATTTGTGCAAAATTCTGATACAAAAGATGTTGCTTTCAATCTGAAAGCCTCCTTTCAGGGTCCTTATATCCTGGGAAGGAAGTGAGTGACAGTCATGATTGGGGACACCTTGCTGCCCCGCTTTACCCGTCCGTATTTGCTCAGTGCGATGTAGGTCCCTCGGTACAGGTCTGACTCGTAGGCATTGTAATTGTTGGGCAGGAGGGTTTCTCTGAACTTGCATTCCTCTTGGAAGCTGGGCTGCCAAAGAAATGGACAAACAAGAGAGGCTCAGTTACAAATGAGGTATAGCGGGCCCCCTACTGGGTGCGCCTCCCCTCCTCTCTGTAAGACAACCAGCAGGGATTCTGAGCCCTCCTAAGTGAACTGAGTCATGGAAGGTCAGAAAGGAAGAGACTTCTGAGCTGTTGGATCCTTCTCACGTTTCCTCCTTTAGGATGAGGAACCCACAGTCCAGGGACATAGATGGTCTGTGTCATAGGGGGGTCGGTCTCCTGACTTTTAGTTCAGGGCACTCTCCACTTAGTGCCTCGCTGATAACTTATTCCATTCAGAAAAGGATACAATAGGCTGTTTTCTCAAGTCCACTGTGAGAGGTGGTCTAGTGGAGCAGGACTGGGAGCCCGGGCTCCACTTAGTAGCTTCCCTGCTTTCTAGCTGTGTGACCTCGGGCAGGATCCTCCCTCTCAGCCTTTGTTCCCTTTCCTGCAGGTCATTTCCAACGCTGCCTGTTGACTATGTTAACCATTTCTTCTTTCCACTGGTGTCCCCTCACTCTGTCTTTCCCAGGTTATGCCCTGGGTTTGCTACCCCTTAAAGAGGTTCATTCTTGGTTTTGACTTTGAACCCAGAAGATGCCCGGTGCCTCCTAAACATTCATGGCAAGTTTGGGAACAGAAATGGTGAGGAGCAGCCATTTTTATGGGGAAGAGAACCTGGTTCCCTCTGTGGCAGGTGGTGCCGTGGAGTCTGGGGCCAGTGATAAATCAGCCCCTTCGGTGCTAATTTGGTAGAGAAGCGTGTGTGGACCATCTGTTCAGAAAATGAATGCTGAACTTCCTGTCACACATCAACAAGTTCATTCCCGCTACATCACCCATGTCCTCCTTTATTCCTAGAAAAGAGGGCCCTTCCTCCCCAGGCCTCTGGGCCCACTGCTGAGGGAGCTGGGGAGATTTCTGTGCTTTGGACAGGGAACGGCTCTGTGGGCTCTAGGGAAGAAAGCAAGATGAGAGCCAGGAGATCTGGGATCCAGTCTCGAAAGAAGTACAGAATGAAACAAAAAGAGAGAGGTGGGATGTAATTTCTGATTCCTTCCTGCTGACTGAGGCCATCGGCTATAAAAAGCCCACTCAATGGCCGGCTGGCCGTGCCGGAGATGTCATCTGACCTTTTCTGAAGGAATCGTACTATGAGCACCCTGGGCTGGCAGAGGCGGGGGATGGACCAGAGCCTCTTCCTGTTATGAACGGAGGGTGATGAGCTAGCTCACCCGGCTCCCAGGCCCCTCCCCCACCCCCCCCCCACAGCTGTTAGGGTGCACCTGAGGGTGATGAGCTAGCTCACCGGGCTCCCAGACCCCTCCCCCACCCACCCCCACGGCTGTTAGGGTGCACCTGCACCTCTCAGGCAGCACATACAGGAGTGTGTGATCCCCAGGGGCAGCTTCTTCTATCCCAATAGACTCCAAGTTGCCCAGGACAAGGACTGTGTCTTGCCAGGTACGTGACGCTGAATGGACGGTGATTTAACAGGGGCAACAGCAAGGCAGGTGCACACCCCTCCCCCTCCGACTCCATGACTGGCTCCTTCAATGCAGTGTGAGACTGAGCAAGGAGCAGTGCAGTATAAGGAGGGAATGGCACACAAGCTACCTGCCCTTTGTCTCTTCCTCCTTTCCCCACTCAGCCCTATCCCCCATTTATCGTTTATAAGGCACTTCCACAAGGGCTAATTTACCTGGGATGACTATGAAAGCTTCAGCCAGCCACGCCGCCAGCTGACTTCCTAGCACCGCACTGGGAGCTTGGATTTTCCCAAGCTAGCCTTGTTATGGATGCTCAGTAAGTATTTGTGGAAGGACTGTCCCAAAGGCAGAGAGAATAAGCTAATCAAAGTAGGTACAGAGCATAGTGTGCACTAGTTTGAGGGTACGTCGATGATGATCTACCTCTTACTTAGCTCTGTGAACAGGGCAAGTGATTTAACCTTCCCTCCTCTGATTTAACCTCAGTTCTCTCATCTGTACACTGGGGGGCAATAAGGATAATTTTGTCATAGAACTGGAGTGAGCATGAATTGAAATAACATATAGCAGGGGCGCCTGGGTGGCTCAGTGGGTTAAAGCCTCTGCTTTTGGCTTAGGTCATGATCTCAGGGTCCTGGGATCAAGCCTGGGATCGAGCCCCACATTGGGCTCTCTGCTCAGCAGGGAGCCTGCTTCCCTCTCTCTCTCTCTCTCTCTGCCTGCCACTCTGCCTACTTGTGACCTCTCTCTCTGTGTCAAATAAATAAATAAAATCTTAAAAAAAAAAAAAAGAAAGAACATTCAGCAAGTCGGTGGTGTAACACCTGGCACATAGTGAAGTAGAAAGTCTTGTTATTGCTACTTCACATTAAAAGCCCTGAAATTCTGTCCTACCCTGGATCGCCCTTCCTGCAAAACCTGCTGTGGGTTATGGCACATTTTCCCTTTTAAGCTCTGCAGTTATGGACTGAATGACTTGGAGACCTTGAGCTTGTATGAGGAGAGCACAGAACTAGGATACCCAGAGGCTGATGCTCCGGTAGTGCTCTTTGGGGCCTCTCTGGACCGTGGTTTCTGTTTTTGTTTTTGTTTTTTGTTTTAAGATGTATTTATTTATTTATTTGACAGACAGAGATCACAAGTAGGCAGAGAGGCAGGCAGAGAAGGGAGTGGGGGTGGGGAGACTCCCCGATGAGCGGAGAGCCTGATGAGGGGCTCGATCCCAGGACCCTGGGATCATGACCCGAGTCGAAGGCAGAAGCTTTAACCCACTTAGCCACCCAGGTGCCCTGGACCATGGTTTCTTTACCCGCTGTGCATGGGATGTAGGGTCAGCCACGGGAGCTAAGATTGTTGGTGAGCAAAGCTCTGGAGCAACAACGCTAGGAGAAAGGACACTAAGGATTGACTGTAAATTTAACTGAGAAACAAAACTACAGTGATTAAAAGTCTGGTGCAGGGGCGCCTGGGTGGCTCAGTCAGTTAAGCTTTGGACTGTGGATTTCGGCTCAGGTCATGACCTCGGGGTCCTGGGATTGAGCCCCACGTGGGGCTCTGCGCTGAGTGTGCACCCGCTTGGGATTTTCTCTTTCGCTCCTTCTCTCTCTGCCACTGTCCACCTGCCCGCACGCACACGTACATCGCGTATTCTCTCTCTCTTCTAAAAAGAAAGAAAGGTCTGGCGCAGATCGATGAACAAAATAGAGTCCAGAAGTCGAAGGCGAACCAAATATATGTCAATATAAAATAAAAATGGATCTCAAATTAATATAAAATAAAAGCATTTCAAATCACTAGAGAGAAGATGGGTTTGGAGCAACTGGATAATATCTAATAATAATAATAATAGTAATAAAGTTTGACTCACTATTTCATTCATTACGTTACAATAAATTCTACAACTAGCGAAGATTTAAATGTGAAGATGAGAGCCTTAAAAGTCCAGAAAAAAAAGTTGATTCAATAACCTTGAGTCGGGAAGCTCTTTTTTGAGCAGGACACAAAAAACGAGACACCATAAAAAAAGCAAAACCAATAAATTTGACTTCTGCCTGGAAAAAAGAATGCCTCAGAACAAAAATATAAATAGCAAACTCAGTTAAAAAATAGTTGCATAAAAAAATAGTTGCCACGTTGGGGCGGCTGGGTGGCTCAGGAAGTTGAGCTTCCAACTCTCGCTCAGATTTTGATCTCAGGGTCGTTAAGGTCATACTGGGCTCCATGCCAGGTGTGGAGCCTACTTAAAATAAGTAAATAAATAACAAAAAAACCAATAAAATGAAAATAAAAAATAAAAAATAGTTGCAATGTATATATGTGTCAGAGAGTACAATTTTGTTACTATATGCAGAACCCTCAAGTGAGAAATGGACAGTGTTATGAAAAGGAAATACAATTAACATTTGAACATGAGAAAATATACCTAATAAGAGAAATCTAAGTCATAATGGTAGAGATAACATTTTTAAATTGTTTGATTAATAGAAGTCAGATGTTTGATAATATTCTTTCTCTTTTAGAGAGAGAGATAACATATGAGCAGGGTGGGGAGGGGCAGAGGGAGAAGGAAAAGGAGAGACAATATCAAGCAGTGTCCACGCTAAGCCTAACTCTGGTCTCCGTCTCGACACCCCGAGACCATGACCCAAGCCAAAATCAAGAGCCCTGATGCCTAACTGACTGAGCCGCCCAGGTGCCCCTTGATAATATTCTTCCCTTGGTGAGAGCACGAAGACTAGGAATTCTCATTTGACATCTGTGGGTGTCTATATTGTAATGAGCTCTATACAGAGCAATTTGACAATATCTTCTAGAATAGAAAGGACTACAGATTGTTCTTCTAGGAATTTATCTTACTGGCACACTCCTACACATACACAAGAGTTACTCGCTGCAACATTTTCTATGATAGTAAGAGACTAAAAACCACAAAGTGTCTATTAGGAGGGAAGGATTAGTTCAGTTCTGGCAGAGTCCCACAGTTGAATACTATGAGCCATGAAACATACAGAACCTCCATGTGCATGGACTTGAAAGGGTCTCAAAGCCATACTGGTGAGTGAAGAGGTAAGCTTCGAAACGGTGTGTAGTATGCTCTTATCCGTGTGAGTTTATAAGGTAACAGTGAGGGCACGCTCACTGGGACACAGGTTCTTCCTGGAGCAACACACAAAGACGGGTAGTGTCTTTCACTGGGGAGATAGATACTTGTGGCTTCAAACGACAGTGAGAAAGGGACTAAATTTCCATGGCATGTTCTTTTGTTCCTTCTCCCTCCATCTCCCGCCCCACCATGTTCACATATTACTTAGTCATGTAAGTAGATTATTTAAAGCAGGAAAGGCTTTCAGGATAGAAGATGGGCCAGGAAACAGAGCCAAGGAAACATTTCTATCAGAAACTGGTGGTCCCCCCGCCCTTGTCCGGTCCAGCCCCTGCCACCCGCTACTTTCCCCTCTGTTGTAACTTATATGTCCCTGGAGAGTACCCCACCGTCAGTTTCCAGGAGAATTAATTTCTGATCTGGATGGTGCTTACGGGACAGATTTCGAGTGTGGTTTGCAAACTCTAGAGAGGAAATCAAACCCTGGTGCCAGCGTGCGGAGGGGAGAGGAAGGGAAAGGAGACGAACAGAGTGATTCAGGCAGGAAACTCTGAAGGCATCTGCTCATATCCTCCATTCTAGAATGTGTGGATTAAGAATCCAGTCTTTCCTAGCATCTGGGACTCCTGAAACATTTTTAAATATGCACAATGGTGGTTGTTCGCACTGTGCTTTGTGCTCTGCTCATCGTATCTTGATTACTCAAATTCCCTCTCCTTTCAAAAATGTTTTCCTACTTTCATTTCTTTCCATTTGGTTCTTTTTTTCTAGCCTTGCTCAGATTCCCAGCCTTCCCCAGAACTGTGTACAAATCTACAGTGAAACAAGGCAAGTGGATGAAGTTTGCTTTCAGAGCCCTCTCTTGCCCTTGCCTGTCCCTTTCTGCACCCCTCCACCCGTCCTTAGGGTTCAGAGGGCAGGAAGCCGAGACCATTCCCCTGAACACTTTGAAGCAGCCGATGCTTCAGGCCAGTGGGATTTTCCCCGCTGTCCTAAATGATGCTCAATGTGGTATCCAGACTCAGCCCCTTAATCTGTGCCTCTGGCATCCTGAACCCCCAGTTCTCATGGCCTGGGAGTGCTGGCTGATATATAATTACTTGAACAAATGAAAATAAATCCACCAGATCACATTTCTTTGGCCGGGCGGGCTTCAGGCCCCACCGTGACAACGTCTTAAATTCCATGTAGGTCTAATGAGGAACCAAAACTCCAAAGCGATCAGCTCTTACATGGAGAAGGGCATTTTGGAGAGGGGATTTTCAGAGGGCTGTTTCAGCGTGTCACCTCTGGCAGAAATGCCTTACAGTCTGGGGTGGAGGAGACAACCATCCTCTGGTCTTCAAGCAGAGCTAAGTCACCTGGACTGCTGGGGGGTGGGTGCTTGTCTTTAAAGTTTTTCCTCCTGGGGCTGCCTTGGCCACCTGCCCCTCTTACTCTGGTTGTGTGTGTGCCTGGGAAGGGTGGGGGGAAGATACATTTAAGGAGGTGGGGAGTGAGAAAAAAAAAAGGCTCTTTTTCCTAAGACCCTTCCTTCTGCAACCCCTGTTTCTTTATCTGCCCTTAGCAGAAATGGAGAAATACTATCTCCCAGCTCTGAAGAGGTCTGTCTATTGCAACTGCCTTTTTTTTGTAACACAATATTGCATTGTCAATTTACAGTGTTTGGAAGGTTTTCAGCAGGCATATCATTCTTCTTATTCTGGTGTAGCCTTTTTTTATTTTTATTTTTTTAAGATTTTATTTATTTATTTGACAGAGAGAGAGAGAGCACAAGTAGGCAAAGAGGCAGGCAGAGAGAGAGGGGAAAGCAGGCTCCCCGCTGAGCGGAGAGCCCTATGTGGGGCTCGATCCCAGGACGCTGAGCAGAAGACAGAGGCTTAACCTACTGAGCCACCCAGGTGCCCCGTGGTGTAGCCTTTTGTAGCAGGCAGGCAGTGAGCTGGGGAGAGTTGTCTGCAGGGCTCTGAGGTCCCAGCCCCTAGTCCTTCGCCTGGAGCACACGTCCCCTCAGGAATCTGTTCTCTGAGCTTTGCTGCTGAGTGAGGGCACGGTTTGGTCCTCCCCTGCCCCAGAGTAATGCCCAAGAGAATAATCAAATGCCTTGATGGGTGAAACAAATACTGTGTTTTGCACACTGTCATACTACTATTGATGAGAAGGGTGTAGACACAGCTATAATTAGTAAAACTAAAATCGCTTTGAAGCATAACTCAATTCATACTAGCTTAGTGTCTGTATACATTTTTCTTGGCCAAAGGATTCTCACAGAACATTGTCAGGTGGAGATCTTTGATTTTTTTCAATTTTAATTTTAAAAGGATGAAGGCGATGGGAATTCACTGATTTCTGCCTCTGGCTACACTCAGAGAGCAGAGGTCCAGGCCCAGAGAAGGTCAGTGATTTTGCCCCAAGTGAGAGAGTAGTGGAAGGTAGGTGGGACAGGGGCTAGGACTTGGGTCCCAGTCTACTGTCAGTGTGCTTCCTCTGTGGGCTTCCCGCCCGTGACCTGCAGAGCCTGGAGGCGGGTCCACACACAGCCCTGGCTGGACATGAGACCTTGGAAATCTTGGAAAGTCCTGTCTGTAAAGGGAGAATAAAGATCACACACACCTCCCAGGGCTGCTGGGGGATAATGCTTGGAAAGCCCTCCGCAGGGTGCCCAACAAACACTAGGTGCTCAATATGGGATGGCTATTATCTAAGAAGGGCGAGGTACCCCGCTCTGAGGCTGTGCACCCCACTTTCCTAGAGGTGAGGCAGGTAGGAGGCTACTTCTCCTGGGTGGTTTTCAGGGCTCTTATTCTCTGACCGTGAGCTGTCCCGTGTCCCCAACTCCAGCATGGGTCCCCTCCCCCCAAGAGAAATCTCATTTAGCTGCAGGCTGTAGCAGCTGAGCCCCAGGAGCTGAGGCAGCTCTAGGGGCTTAAGGGAAATAGTGTGAATGAAATCATCACCCAGCAGGAGTCTTCCTGGCTCCGGAGATCAGTTGGCAATTGTTTTTTTAGACTGTGATAACAGGCCCCCCGAGGGGCAGCAGGAGAGGGTAGAGGTGCTTCAGCGGCATCTGGTGCACAGCCACACAAATCGTCAGTTGTCCAGATCTGGGGCACAGTTCGACCAGACACCTTCATCCAGCCCCACTCTCTGTACCCTGGCCCTGGGCTCCAGGGGGGCTGAGCTCAAACCTCAGACAAGGTGTTCCTTGACCCAATGCTCCTGGGAAATGGGGGGGGGTGGAGTGTGCAGAGTGAATGGGTCTTTCCTCAGGACAGCCCCCCTTTTCCCTGGACTTGTTCACTTAGTGAACTCTCCAACTAATGGGCCCACTTGACCCCCTTTGAAGTCATGGGCCCTGGCGGCTGGGGCAGGGGTGTCTCCTATATCAGGAGTCAGTCCACCTTCAGCCATGGCTCCTTCCCTTTTGCTACTCAATGCTTTATCCCTTTGCAGTGATTTCTAAATGTTTTCTTTCCTGTCTTTTCTTTCTTCCATTCCTTTCCTTTCATCTTTCTTCCTGATGTGGGGCTTGAACTCACAACCCTGAGATCAAAACCTGAGCTGCAATCAAGAGTTGGAAGTTTAAGCGGTTAAGCCACCCAGGTGCCCCTGTAGTACTTTCTCTGACTGTGATTAAATCTCTGAGTTTAGAATCTCATATAGGTTCACTTGCCATGGCCATGCATTTCAAGGGGGAAGTGGATAAATGTTCCTGTATTTATGCCCTTTCCCTGCCTCAGAGTTGAGCCTCCTTCTGGGTAAGGAGAAAGCAATACTAGAGAAGGGTTTCTGTCACCTGGGTTTCCTTCCTGGAGCTCTACCTGCTAGATGGTCCCTTGCAGACAGTGTCACAGCCAAAAACTTCCATTCCTGGCTTTCCAGTCAGTGGGATCCCAGGTACTGTGCAGGCTAGTGAGAAGGGGCTTTTGGGGATGACTCACTCCATGGGAAGGGGCCCTGTTGCACCCACACCTATGTTGGTCCCAGGCAGCCTCCGCCCTTCTCCATCACCTTTGCGCAGACAGGTATCTGAGAAAAAGAGTGGGCATTCCAAGGCTCATGCTAGGTTTCTACTGCCCAACCCTCCAAAGGCCATGTAACCTGGTAGTCCCCATGCCTTCCTGTGCCTCAGAAACACCAGAGAAGCTTCAAAAACAACAAACAAACCGATATCGAGGCCCCCATCCCAGCTCTGCTGGATAAGAATCTCTGCTAGAGGTTCCTGGCATCTACCTGCACTTTGAACACCAAGATGCCGTGGATGCAAAAGGTCCTACCTGCCTCACCTCTAGGAAAGCGGCGTGTACAGCCTCTGAGCGGGTGCCTCGCCCTCCTCAGATAATGTAATAGCCGCCCCATATTGAGCGCCTAGTGTTTGTGAGGCACCCTGCAGAGGGCTTTCCAAGCATTATCCCCAGCAGCCCTGGGAGGCCTGTGTGGTCTTTATCCTCCCTTTACAGACAGGGCGCTGGGTTTCCAAGGTCTCCTGTCCAGTCAGGGCTGTGGGTAGACTTGCCTCGGGGCTCTGCAGGCAACGCGTGTCACACCTGCAGCAGAAGGGCGCTGGGTGTAGAGAATGGGGCCCAAGTTCTGGTTCCTGGTACCATCTACCCTCCAGCTATTCTCCTTACTCCAGATGCCCACTTTTAATCCATGCCTTGTCTTCATGCAAACCAACCCAGACTTAGAGTCAGCACTAAAGACCACACGGAAGAGGCCACCTGAGCACGCTCTTTGGGTAGGGAGCAGACCCCCTCTGTAGGGATAGCTTCCCCAGAACCCAGCACCAACACCAGATCTCTCTGCTCACATCCTGATGCTTGGTCTGTCTCCAAGGAGAGGTAGAACAGCACTCCACGCCCTTCCCATAAATAACTCTGGTATTCCTCGACAATTGCTCAGAGGTCTACCTTTTTAGCCTTCTTATTTCTGTCATAAGAACTCCCAGTTTCTTCAACTTCATAGGGATATTTTCTCAGCCCATATTTTGGAATAAGCTGAATCATAGGAGGAGAGTCCCAGGGCTCAGGAGGTCAAAGAGAGCAGTTGGCTTAGAAGTTGGCTAGGTTAATCAAAGGACTAGCATTTGCCCTCTCAGCGGTGATCTGTGATGGAGAGGGGATTAGCGGTGGGGTGTCAGCCCAGAGGGTAGGCTAAGAGGATGTTTCTCCAGCCTCTGGGATCAGGGGTCAGAGGACTTAAAACCTTAAAGTAAAATTTCAACACCCTGATGAAGGTGTGCTGGACCGTAGGTGGGGGTACCTCTTGCGGGGGGTGGTTCTTGGGGAACAGCACCCCAACCTGAAAGAGCCTTGCTTCTCTGGGCCCCTCCAGTTCAGGGGATCAAACCCAACCGTAAGCCTGGATGACAGCTTTATGCCGGCGTCCAGTTCTCTTTTAGAACCAGTAGCCTCCTGAGCCATGATTCCTATTTAATTACAAACAGTGGAAGGGTCAGGAAAAACATGGCCCAGAGCAGATGCGAGTTAACTCTGAAGCCAGCGAGGCACGAGTTCCAGGCGGGTTACTGTACGGCCCCTCCTTCTTGCTCTAGACAGATAGGCACTTCTCTACTCGGAGCTCTTCTAGTATTTTCTTCAGCTGTGTAAGCTGCAGCCCTCACAGCTGGAGGTTGCTCCCCTAAGCTGGAGCTCGCCCGGCCCAATAGACTCACCGTTGTGTATAATCTCCCTTTACTGTTCATGGCAATGAAGAGGGCACTTTTCACTCCAAAGAGACTCACCACACCCCGCTCCACTGTGGAAATCTCCAGCAGGCCTGACAAAGAAAGGGGGGAGCACGTTACCCAAGGCTTATGTGGAACAGCGTGGAATGTCAAACTAGAGGTGATGCCACAAGGACATCTAAGCCCGTCCCTGGCTCCTAGAAAGCCAGACCCTGTATCCCTGATCTCACTTTGGACTCGGCCAGTCCTGCCATTATACTGTCAAAGATCCAGCTCCACAAGGGAGGGGTTCTGACATCAGATCCAAGGCTTACAGCATAGCTACGGAAGATTAGCTTTCTGACTCAATCACATGAGGTCCTGGCCTGGGGTAGAAAAATGAATGCTGATGAATTTTTTCATAAAGTTGATTCTCCACATGTTTCAACAAATCTCAGCTCATCTCAACTTGCAAACACTGCAGTCACACAGAGGCTGATGGCTTGCCTGGATCCTGCAGCTCCCATCCCCTCTTGGATGGGCGAGTCTATCTATGCAGGAACCCCAGGACAAGGAGCCTGAGGACAGAGAGGACAGGTTGGAATATAAAAGAAAGATGTGCTTCAGCAAGAAGTTTTGCAAATCACTTGCCTTTCCTTCTCAAAGAGGGAAGCTAAGTAAAAATCAGCTTGAGTCTAACCTGGTCCCAGTCCCCTCATTTATTCTCACCACCCATGCCTTATGGCTTCCCGGCTGATGGTTTCTGGTGGTCGTCCACAGCCATAGATGTACCTATAATGCTGAAGTAATTAGTGCCACCGGGGCCCCATGGGGTGATGGCAAAGGACACCAGAATGCTTAGACCTCAGCATATAAAGCCTGCAACCAGGCACGGTCCAAGTGAGTCTAGGGGAGGTGGCTATCCTGTGAGCATCCAAGCAGGGAGTAACACTTCTCTCCCTTTTGCAACAAGACCCCATGCACCAGAGCAAGTCGTCTTTTAGCCCTGCTTGAGCCCAAGACCCCTGCTTCCCAACTGGCCGTAGCTGGCACTCACTGTAGGGGTTCTCCTCGTGGGTCCCGCTGATCCGGCCGTCGGGGGG